>MU710878.1:0-52409 GCA_026770625.1 Nicotiana glauca | reverse complement strand
GGGGGGGGGGGGGAGGAGGGATTTGTGGTCAGGATAGGAATATACCTAATATCCTTGCTTGATTATTATACGGGAATTATAAATGTGTTCTTGTTAATTCGTGAATAGGTGAGTTGTACTTCAGGAGAAGGCTACGAGCAATATTAACCATATTAATCAATAAACTAGATAAATTAATTAGACAATTTAGGTAGAAAACTCAACGAAATTGTTAGCTAACCCATAGATCGAGAATATCGTCTCTCATTGAATTGGTCTCTAATATTCGCCAAATTATTTCTTTTTATCACTTAATTTGTTACTCTATATTAATTTTAGTTAAATATTCATACTTTTGAATAGATTAATTTTTTAGTTTAATTTAGTTGATAGTTAATCACAAGTACCTGTGGGTACGATATCTGGACTTATAATCCCATATTACTTGTTGACCATGTACACTTGTTACTCCAAAAACTTGTTTGAATTGATAGTTATTCATTTGGAGTTTTTTATTTTTGTTTGGTAACCGCTAGGCAATCGCCCAGGGCTGGTTTTCATATAAAAAATAAAAGTAAAAACATAATACAGTGTTAGGGGGTCTTACATAATGAAAAAAATAAACTTTGGCGTTGACGTTCAACCTATTATCAAAAATGAGTATGGAACTCACGATTGATATTACAATTGATCTAGAATTATCAATGCATATAAAAACCATTCCTGCATAGTGAGATTTCCAAAATGTAGTCCAGTGGTAGCCTTTATTCCAAATTGTTAACCTCTGATTGCCATTGTCTGCTACCCAGATTTTCCTTGAACTCCCACATAAAGTATTTATGTGTACTGTTCCATTGCATGTTCTTGAGGTACTTGCACATCTTATTGTAGAAACCTTACATACCACTTTGTCCATATGCATTTTGCAAAAACAATTCTCAAGCCAGAATTGCCTCGAAAATTGCTGTCCTTGCGCTTGTGCATTTGGTGTACAAAATACGTGACCCGAAGTTCCTACTTGATATTTGAACCCACTCCTGACATGCTTTTGCTCCTTTTGATACATTAACATGTGGGGAACAATGCCGTTCATTCCCCAAAGTATTAAAATATGTTCCTTTTGATCCTTGTATGACTGTCCAGAACCTCGTGTGACAGCTTTCTGTTCGTTCTTTTTTCCTGCAGCTCATTGTGATTACATTTACAAGTATTGTTTCTTTTGTATCTTGCCATAAGTTGTTGATACTGTGTTGCAAATGTCCTTTCCCACCTTTATGTTTTGTTTTTCTTCTGCTACTTCTATATCTTTCCTTATTGAAAGTTGCTCTGTGGCATATGTTGTTGTTGTTCATACCACACCAGATGTTGAAGCATAAGCTTTGTAGTAGTGTACCCTACTTAGTAACCAAATTGATGTCTGGCCTTGACTTTCTTTTTCTGATTTGAGTGAAAATCACTAATAGCACCATCTGAGTTTCCATCAAGATGTTAGACAAACATTCTGACACTTGACCTGCAAAAAAGAAAGCATTATTATATAAAACCAAACTCATCTTGTACTCCTCCCATATGTGTTGCACACGAAGATCAGATGGTTGTTCAATTACATCTTTCTTCCTTGACTCCAGGTGTATTATTTCTTCGCTACCTTTACCTTCAATTATGGACATTTCTATTTATCCCCATTCACTAGTCTCCTGTCTTGTGTGTCTAGTTGATTGAAGAAGTATCATTGAAAATTCCCTTGATCAAGAGCATAATTTGCCAAATGGTCTGCAAGTTTGTTCCCCTATCGAAATATATGTGTTATTATGCCATTGGACATGCTCAACTTCTACTTATCTCTAACATTTCTTCATCAATAATCCAAGGGGGCTTCCAGTCCCCTTCAATGACCTTCTTGAGTAGCATAGAGTCTGTTTGCACCCATATGTTAGAAATGCCATCATCCATAACAAGTTTCAAAGCCTCCAGTATAGTCGTAGCTTCTGTATTGTGTTAGACACCTTTTTAATCTCCTTGCCACATGTATATATCAAATCTCCATGCTCATTCCTCAAACAGAAACCAATAGAACTCCTTCCTGGATTACCCCTCGATGTCCCATCAGTGTTTACTTTGGTCCACCCTTACATTAGAAATTCCCATAAAACCTTATCGAAAGTCAGCTTCGGAGTGTAGTTCTACATCATATTTAGTATGTCAGGCCATCTATATGGTACATGAGCAATCCCAAGTTTCCTCACCTTGATAAGAGACTGAATGGTCGTGCATACCTGATACACCACCCTATTAGTAGACACTGGTTCACCATGTTTATTGCTATTCCTCCTTTTCCACAATTCCCACACTATGATGCTATGCAATGCTAGAAATATTTGCTTAAGTCTGGGGATTACCTTTAAGGTCCAGCATTTTACAATAGCTTGTTGCAAGCTCAAGCCCTCCAAAGATAATCCAGCATATGATAGGAAGTAATTCCACACTTTTGAAGCTGTGTATGAATGGTAGAAAACATGATCTACTATCTCTTCATTAGGAAATACACAATACCAGCATTTAGATGGCATGAAGTACCCCATCCTTCTCAAAGCATCATCCAGTGGTAATTTCCCTTTCCAAAGCTTCCACATAAAGAAAGAAATTTTAAAAGGCAATCCTTGGACCCACATATTAGAGAATGAAATAGTTGGATCCTTTCTTCTTCATATATACTCCTAGGTAGACTTAACTGAGAATTGCCCTCTTGTATCTAGAGTCCAAATAGATTTGTCTAGCTCTTCAGAGTTAGTAGGGCATGGTATAGTATCCAAAATGTGAGATGCAAGATCATTAGGAAGAAATTCTTTAATTTGCTCCTCATTCCACTGTCCCTCAGTAATTATATCCTTCATATTGTCGAAAGCCTCATCAACTACAAAGTTTCGAGGTGTCACAAAATATAGAGACCCCAATCCAGTCCAATTGTCAAACCAAAAAAGCGAAGACCCCATTCTTAATTTCCAAAAAATCTAATGCTCCACTAGATCTCTACACTCTAACATTTTCCTCCATATATGGGATCCATATTTCCACTGTACAGTAGTGGCATTCAACTTTTTGCAATATTTTTGACTCATGAAAGAACTCCATAATGATGGCTTGGTCCTGAAGTTCCACCATACTTTGTAGAATAAGGCCTTAGACAAGTCATGAAGGGATCAAAATCCTACTCCTCCTTCCTCATTAGGTAAGCAAAGCGTATCCCATGAAGCCCAATGCCTAGCTCTACCCTCCAAGGAACTTCTCCAAAAGAACCTTGCAAAAAATTTGAGCAGCTTGTTGATCACATGGGCAGGTGGATTTACTGCAGAAAGTAAATGAATGGGCATACTTTGTAGAACACTTTCGATCAGAACTGCCCTGCCACCAATGGTTAAAATTTTCCTTGCCATGTTTGAAGTTTATCCATTACCTTAGTGATTAAGCCCTCATAGTAATCCATCATTCTCTTTGAGTAGAAAATAGGACAACCAAGATAAGTGAAAGGAAACTCATGTCTCCCTATCCAAGTAACTCTCTCAATCTTCCTCACCACTTCATCATTTGTAGAATGATGTACATAGATAGCAGATTTTGACTTGTTAATCAGTTGTCCTGAAGCTGCCTCATAGGAACTCAACACTTCCATAACTAGTTTTAAAGAAGTAGTATTTGAGGATGAAAATATAATTGCGTCATCAGCGTATGCAAGATGGTTGATCTTAGGACTCCATTTGGGTAATCCAAACCCACAAAAATAAAGATTATGATATAATGCATTAAGCCCCCTTGACATTGCCTCTGCAGCCAATATAAATAGAGTTAGTGATAATGGGTCACCCTACTTCACTTCTCTCGTAGACTTGAAAAAACATGAGGTTGTCCATTGACAAGAATTGAGTACCAATTTTTAGACACAACACCAAAGATCAGACCAATAAATCTTTTAGAGAACCCCATCTTTCTCAAAACCTTAGTGAGGAACAACCATGAAAGTCTATCATAAGCATTCATCATCTCAAGCTTTAGATCTACATTGGGACCTGCTTTGGTTCTCAATCTAATATCAGTGATTATTTCCTAAGTAAGCAGTACATTTTCAACAATACTCCTTCCTGTGACAAATCCAGCCTGTTCATCAGAAATAAGTGTAGGAAGAATAAAAACCATCCTCTCATGAATGACCCTCGAGATGATTTTATTTGAAAAGTTACTCAAGCTAATTGGTCTCAAGTTTGAGAAAGTCTGCACCTCCTTCTTCTTTGGTAATAAGACTAGATTTGTGTGAGTCACAAATTTAGAGAGTTCCTGACCACAGGAAAAAGCATTCACCATTTCAAGTATGTCTCCTCCTATAATTTCCCAATATTCCTGGAAAAAATTCCCATTGAAACCATCGGGTCCAAAAGCACTATCCCCATTCAAACCAAAAACTGCCTTTTTGACTTCATTGATTGTTGGTTGCCTTGTTAGTTCACAGTTCTGCTCGTCATTCATCATCACAGGTACATGATCCAATATCCTAAAGTCCATAGGAACACTTGATTTATGAAATTGTTGTTGGAAAAAATGCACAGCCTCTTTTGCTATCTTTTCTTCCTCCTATATCTATAAACCATTTCTATCCTGAATTCTTTTGATATATAGCTTCCTTCTTTTGCCTTTCACATGAGAATGGAATAGATTGGTGTTTCTATCTCCATCTTTAAACCAAGCCGAACCTACTTTTTTCTTCCATAAATCTTCTTCTAGGGCCCATACTCGAATCAAATTAGCTTGCACTCTTTGAAGCCTTTCATGATTTTGGATAGTTAGATGTAGTTCAAAGTGTGTCTCATGCACCTTAACCACTTCTTCCAGGCTAGCTATCTATTGGAAAATGTCCCCAAAAGTAGCTTTGCTCCAGATTGATAGAGCTTTTTCAGTTTTTTTTCATTTTATGATTGAACAATATGAATGGACTCGCATGAAAGTCAGCCTGGCAGTTTTCCTTAACTACATCCATAAAGGACTCATTTTTTATCCAGAAATTCAAGAATCAAAAAAACTTTCTGATTGGCCTGCTGTTGAGATTGCATGAAAGCTATAGAGGGCTGTGATCAGAACCAATTTTTGAAAGATGATTGATCTCCAAACCTGGCCATAATTGTTGAAGTTCCATATTGCCCAAATACCTATCCATACGTTTAAAAATGCAGTATTCCTTAGCTCTCCCATTGCACCAAGTAAAAATACTTCGTTCAAAGCCAAGATCGAAAAGGTTTCACGTAGTGATGCAATGCCTAGAATCATCGATCTCATTGATATGAACTAGTAATCCTCCAAATTTCTCTTCTTTATCCCATATCACATTAAAATCTTCACCCACTAGCCATGGTAAACTCATATCACTAGCCAAAGAGTATAATGTGTCCCATAGTTCAATTCTTTCGAGTGTATCACATTTTGCATACACCATGGTAATAATGAATTCCTTTTGATTATCAGTGTCAACCATTTTCAAAGAAATATGTTGCTCCATGTTGAGTATGATGTCAAAGTCATACTTCTGATCTATAAAGACCCATATCTTATTAGAAACATTTACCACCACTTGTTCAAAACCAAGCCTTCTCCTATATTGATGAACAATCCTAGTCTGCTGTTTAGGATCCATCAAAGCAATAAAATCAAATTGGTACTGCCTATCCATTGTGATAACTCTTTCAAAGGCTTGCATTGTGTTAACTGACCTTATATTCCAAATTAAGGCATTCATCATCAATTAATGGATTTGTATACGGTTCTCCTTGTTTGAACTCCTGGAAGGTGTACTCCAGTAGTATCCCTTGGTTGTTTTTTCTTACCTTTCTAGGCTGATTTCCTTACCTCCAACTATCTAGGAGATATATCACCTTGCCTAGCTACATTGATCAAATTCTGTGTAGTAGATTCTGCATCTAAATCTCTACTTGTAGTTCCCTTTATCTGTTCTTCTTGATCAATGTTTTCTTTAGTAATCAGCTGATTTTTTGATGGTTTAGGCATTACAATATTATTAGAATTCTTCTATTGTCTCCCTTCATTTGGAACCATAGTTTTGTGGATTACAGCCTCCTGTATCTGTGATGATACTTATGTTCCCCCATCATGTGCAACATGGCCTAAATTCAGCTGTATTTCAGAAACTACAACCTTTTGATTTTTATCCAGTTGTTGCAATAGTGTTCCAGCACTGTTATCATCTAGATCACCTTTTTTCCTATATCTTTAGTTATGGCTATTTTGTCAGGAGTCGATGGATGTGGTGAAATGTTATGTTGCTCAATTTGTAAATGCATATGAGTTGCACTTTGGACTTCAACTCTGCCACTATATCCTTCACACTTTGTTCATCTGTATCCGGATCTTTTTCTTGTACTTCCTCCACATCCTCATGTCCTTCAAGAAATTCTCCTTCATCTATCTCTTCTTCATGTTGATTATCTTCCTTCAGTGAAGTTCAATCGATCCTTAAGGTTTTCTTGCTCAGGTATCACACTGGTATCTAGTGATTCAGAGGGAATTTTGTGGCATGGCTGATCGGTAGTGACATTGTGAGCTTGAAAACTCCCATTTACCCATTGAACGGTTGACTCGTTTGTTTGTTTAGCAGTAGTTGCCTTTGTTAAATTCTCTGTCCTATTAGAATTAACTACATTAATTCTCTTTATTGAAGCCTCACAAGTAGAATTAGGAGTAAACACTATAGCACAAGGATTTAAAACCTTCTGAATTGGTATGTTCTGCATAGAACCATCCACTGCAAAAGCTAAATGATTCCCTTTCTTAGATGTCTTTGATGTACTCTCCTCTCCAGTTGTTTTTTGGCTAAATCTAGCTGCTTTAGGATTTAAACTCCTGGCAGAGGTATTATTTGCTACTGGTGTTCCTTCAAAATTGTTATCTTTCAGCATAACCAATTGATTATTGTCTTCATCATCAGCATCGTGGTCCTCTAATACTGCAAACATATTAGTTGTTTAAATTGGTTGATTATCTACTGCATCATCTAAAGCTACTTCCTCCCTTGTTTTAACACTTCTTTGTTGATCATTACCAATCACAGGGACAATTTCCTTACCAACTGCACCACTACTTTGCTGATTACCACTAGACACTTGAGGCTGCTGCATATTACCATGAGCTGTCATGGGTTCCTTTGCTGATGTAGCATTAATTTGAGTAGAAATACCACGTCCTTGCATCTGCTTCCCCTTACCTTGATCAACAGGTATGATTTATTTCCATGTAACCACATCATCTCCTATCTTCTTGACACAGTTGTCTCTAACTTTCTTCCATTGTTCCACAGGTGGCTTCACATTGCCTAAAATTTTCCCACTTGTTAAGACCATCAAAGGTTGATTGTGATGAAACTGAGTCTGCTCATTATTATCATATGCATTCTACTTACTTTGATTATAGGGTGATAGTTCTGGATGAGTTTTCCAACATTCAAAATAATCATATCCTTGTAATATGCACTCCTTACAATACTTAGGAATCATATCGTACTTGATGTTTACCCATTCAGTCCTTGTTTCACTTGAATCTTCATTTAAAATGTCCATTCTAACCTTTTTAGGATGCTCTGCTAACAAATCTACAAGAACTTTGACCCTCACACAACTTGGTCTAGTTTTATTTATGGTGGCCATGTCAAAATATAACGGTTTCCCAACAGCTGAGGCAAGAGAAAAGTTACACTCTTTTACAAAGTAGGTAGGTAACAATCCTGGAAAAGAGATCCAAGACATAGCCATTGGAGTCTCTTCTCCTGCCTTAAATTTCACATCATATATGAGAGGTCGAATTTGGTATTCTTAGCCATTCTTGTCCTTGACGTATTGAGCTCCTTTAGACGAAAAATCAACAAAATCCTGCCACAATGTCATACGTATAAGGACATGTCTGTCTCTTAATAAACATTCTCCCTTTAATCCACATTGTAAGGGAATAATTCAATGAATCTCATTTAAATATGGCCAGCCATATGCAAACTTTCCCACCACAGCATATTGGAGGTCCTCAATCACATTTATTCTCTCAACTTCTACCTTAGTAAACCTAACAACTGGTTGTCCATTCCAAATTGTTGCTTGTCGCTCCGGAATGGGATTAACAGATTTTGAAGATGTTCCATGTACTGTTGCATTAATCATAGCTAGCTTCAAAATATTTGAATAGTCTAATACCTTATGTAATGGCGTAGTATTATTTTGAATAGTAGTGGACGCTTGGGGGGGCTGGCGAGCCATTGGAGGAGGCTGGTCGCCAATGTTAGAGGCCATGATTGACCTCTATGGCTTGTGGTCAGTGGAGTCCAGCTTTAAGCTGAACTGTTAACCAACTTCACATACAAGCTTCACGACACGACTATCTGCTACAGGTTTTTGACCACTATATTAAAATAGAATTGTAAATCTAGATTCTTCAATACTCTTTAGAAGATAATAGAAATCAAATACGGTAGCCCAGTTTCAAGTGATAAACCAACAATGTAGATCGAGAAGAGAGAATCTCGAGCGACAGAAAATTTCAAATTCAGTTGTGAATCAAGAGAATTGTTATATAACCATGTAGTTCAACAACAAACCATCAAATTGAAAGAAGAGTAGAACAGATTCATGTTTCAATGAAGAATAACGAAGCAGTTCTGTAAAAACTGGATGCTACAGTAATTTGAGAACTAAATTTAAGATCTGTACCTTCTTGATATGTTAATCAGGAAAAAAACAAAGGGAAGTTGTTTGGGATGAGAAGGGTGTTCCTTTAAGACCAATTAAGAGTTGTTACCATGCCGGATCCCGGAGTTATGGCTGATGAATAGTGACGGAATCAATATTCATAGTCTTCCCGATGAATTGTATTTTGGGTTAGGGAAGGAGTTGGTTTCTATAGTCCACCTTTTGAGTTGTGGTTTTTATTATTCATTTGGAATTGATTCCTTGGCCTATATAGATTGTGTTGCATTGCTTTTGGTTAGATTTGGGACGTTTAGAGGCAGATTCCAGAGGCAAGGGCATAGCAGAGAAGGATTTGGCTTGGTTTGAGGTAAGTAACGATTCCAAACTTGGTTCTAAGGGTTCGCGTTGGCCCAAGTAAAGGTTAGTTTTGAAGAATAACAAAAGAACTCATGATGAACCAGGTTTATCCAGCGTTTTGTCCCTCAGGTGAATAAAAACGGGCAGATTCAAGCATGCGGGTTTCACGTGAAGGAGATAAGCTTAACTTGGTGTATTTAATATCTCCTGGTTGAAAAAGTTGCATAATTGATAAGGAGAAGGACTCCTTAATCAAAGAGAACACTATTCAAGATAGGGAAGGAGTTAGAAGTTGAAATCAACTAGAACACTTCCACTAAGGAAGAGTTGCATCAGAACTCTAGTTATTTCTTCATCTACTAACTCTATAAATTGCAGGATGTTCTCATATTAAAGTGTTGCACAAAAACGCAGAAGTTAAAACATGAACTGGGAGAAAAATAGCAAGGCTTTTTGCAAGCAGTTCATGTGTGATTCAAGTGTGCAAACTAGAAGCTACATGAACCAGATTGAAGAACCAGCTCCATAAAGAGTTTTATGTGTCTTTCTTTTATTCAAGTTCAATTTTAGTAGGTGTTTTAAAGTTGTACCTTTCCAGCTTTCATAGATGCAATTGTATTAGGTACTTTGAATATTCAAGTTAGAGTTAACTTGAAGTTGTCGCAACAGTTAGAAGTTGGTTGCCACAACAAGATTAAAGTTAATCCTTAGGTTTACAAAGAGTTTTGTAAATGCAGTTTTGGCTCAGTGATTTTAGTGGAAGTTTGGGAAAATCCTACTGAGTAGTAAGTCGTGGTTTTTTCACCTTTTGAGCCAGGTGTTTTCCACGTAAAAAAATCTTTATGTACTTTTAATTTCGCAAACAGCAGTCGTTAGTACACCTAGAAGAACCAGGTCCTTCCAGAAGCAGTTTGAGCAAAAATTAGGTACCACACAAATCACCCCCCTCTTGTTTGGTATTGACGTTTAGAACATCAATTGGTATCAGAGCAGGTTATTCTTGAAGAGGATAACACCTTAGCAAAAGATCAAGATGAGTGCACCACCTTGAAACTGGGAAGGGGTTGATTCAACTCGAAAAAATATAGATGAACCTGTTCCATCTGAAAAGGAAACCATCGCAGACCTACTGATAGAGTTATCAAAGGCACCAAAAATTCATGCCATTCCTTATGGTTTCATTCTCACAACTGTGCTTGCACATTTCAAGGTACCTATGAAGAAGTGGGGTTAATACTCTGCTTGCTTGCGATTATGAAGTCAATGTCATTCTTAATGAACCTTGTTCATCTAAAAAGACACCTATCAATAGCAAAGTCAGAGTCTTGGTACAGGAGAGTGAGGCAAATGATATTGAGATAGCAAGGCTGAAGACATGATTGGTTGAGGTAGAATCTTAGATAGATGTTCTCAGAACTGAACTTGCAAGGGAAAAAGAGAAGAATGATGGAATTCTTCAAGACATGCTAAAACTTCTCCAAGCAAATAACCCAGCCCCTACCTCTTCCAAGCCTTAAATTCTAGCCTGGTATAGATCAACTATTGACCCAGTTCGGGACGTTTTGTTTCTTTTGCTCATGTTTTCAGTATTTTTATTTCTTCTTATGCTTTGTGGTAGAATCATATCAATCATCAATGAAATTCACTATTTTTGCTCTAACTGTTTGTTTATATTTCTTTGATGGTTGAAATTCTTAGTTTGATCTATGATGATTAATCCATGTTTGCATTTGAAGTAGCCCTAGTGGCCATGAGTAAGCTTTAAAATCTGGTTATCTCATATTTTATGTAACTTTTAGATGATGCCAAAAGGTGGAAAAAGGTTGTGCTTTAAACAAGTGATGTTTACACTTTGAACAGTGATGTTTATAACCTAATGTACCTGGTTCTTGATGATAAGTGATAAAAAGGAAAAAGGTTTCTAACATTGTGTTGATGTTGAGCTGAGTTGAAATAGGGCTAAGCTTATAAAAAGCACAGGGTTTGTCATCATCAAAAAGGGGGAATTTGTTGGCCCAAGTAAAGGTTAGTTTTGAAGACTGACAAAGGAACTCATGATGAACCAGGTCAATCCAGTGGTCCATCCCTCAGGTGCACAAAAACGGGCAGATTCAAGCATGCGGGTTTCACATGAAGGAGATAAACTTAACTTGGTGTATTTAATATCTCCTGGTCGAAAAGGTTGCATAATTAATAAGGAGAAGGACTCCTTAATCAAAGAGAACACTATTCAACATAGGGAAGGAGTTAGAAGTTGAAATCAACAAGAACTCTTCCACCAAGGAAGAGTTGCATCAGAACTCTAGTTATTTCTTCATCTACTAACTCTATAAATTACAGGATGTTCTCACATTAAAGTGTTGTACAAAAATGCAAAAGTTAAAATGTGAATTGAGAGTAAAATAGCAAGGTTTTTGCAAGCAGTACGTGTGTGATTCAAGTGTGCAAACTAGAAGCTACATGAACTAGATTGAAGAACCAGCTCCATAAAGAGTTTTATGTTTCTTTCTTTTATTCTAGTTCAATTGTAGTAGATGTTTTAAAGTTGTACCTGTCCCGCTTTCATTGAAGCAATTGTATAAGGTACTTTGAGTATTCAAGTTAGAGTTAACTTGAAGCTGTCACAGCAGTTAGAGGCTGGTTGCCACAATGGGATTAGAGTTAATCCTTAGGTTTAAAACGAGTTTTGTAAATGCAGTTTTGGCTAAGTAATTTTAGTGGAAGTTTGGAAAAATCCTACTGAGTAGTAGGTCGTGGTTTTTTCACCTTTTGAGCCAGGTGTTTTCCACGTAAAAAATCTTTATGTTCTTTATTTGATGTACTTTTAATTCCGCAAACAACAGTCGTCAGTACACCTAGAAGAACCAGGTCCTTCTAGAAGCAGTTTAAGCAAAAATTGGGTACCACACAAATCACCCCCCTCTTGTGTGGTATTGACGTTTAGAACATTGGTTCGAAACCCTGAAAGTTGTGCTATATGATTTCTATTGAGGTGACGAAATGCCAAATGACAGGCATGTGGGTGTGCACCATGAGAATTATCGCCTGATTCATTCCATGGCACCGCTTAGTGACTCTTTCTCATTGATATATGTGTTGTGATTATGTGATAAGTAAAAGAACTATAAATCATGTTAATTATCATGTTAGGGCTTCATGCCAATATCGTTGAGACCCGTGTGGTCATTTCTTGCTGCCATCTCATTAGTTTCATTGATATTCTATAGTAGTCTTGTTCATGCAAATCATATTATGTTTCATTCTTGGTTGTTATCATTTGGCACATCATATCACTGTTTCGGGCTAGTATTATGGCATTGTGAGTTTGTGTGTGCGAGACTGGAGAGTGATGACTAAGGAAGGCCAAAAGCCTGATTATGAGTGACATTTATAGGATCAGGCTACACACCGTAGTAGATTATTAATTATGCCTTCGTTGGCTTGTTATGGTGTTTGGGCTGAAAGGAGCCCCTCCGGAGTCTACATACCCTAGTCAGCGTAGTTGATACTATTGAGAGATGGATCTTGTTTGAAGTACTTATACATGGAGATGGATCTTCTCCATAGGGAAAAAATGGCTTTCCTCGGTACTGGGTGATTGTTGTTAGTGATGTGTATATATTCCGGGATGGAACTTCTTGTGCCAGATGGCCATGTACTGTACCGAGTGGTTGAACACTTCACAGTAGAGGTACATGGTACTTTTTCATGCTTTCTATACATGGGTACATAGAGATTTGCTAAGCTTTATACTTCACATTGTTTAGATTTATGTTTACTTACTATTGAGCTAAACATTTGAACTGCAAGCAAGCCTACTTTACTGTGCAGTTTAGTTGTGTTTACCCGTTGAGGTTTAGTTCATCACTAACTGTCAGTCCATAGTTTGGACTTGTTACTTACTGTGTTGGTGTAATCACGTTACACCCTACACCTTGGGTGCAGATCTAGGTATCTCAGGCCACGATAGCGATTGTTGACTATTCCAAATGCGGACTTCACCGGGTTCGTTTCATGAGTTATAACCCTATTTTTTCCATTTCTACTTTTTTATGTGTTGTTCAGCTGTATTATGTGGTACTATGTGGCTTGCTTCAGTAGATGGATATTTCAGTGTGGAAGTGGGAGATGATCACCATAGATTATGTAGTTGGACTCCCACGGACTTTGAGAAAGTTTGATGCTATTTGGGTGATTGTGGTTCTACTGACGAAGTTCGCACAGTTCATTCTTGTGTTCACTACATATTCTTCAGAGTGTTTAACTGAGATTTAAATCTTAGAGATTGTTCGTCTTCATGGTGCCCTAGTTTCCCTCCTTTCAGGTAGAGGTACTCAGTTTACATTGCAGCTTTGAAGGGTCGTACAGCGCCAGTTGGGTATCAGGTTGAATTGAGCACAACATTTCACCCTCAAACGAACGGGTAGTCCGAGCGCACTATTCAGATATTGGAGGGTATGTTGCGCGCTTGTGTCATTGATTTTGGGGATTCATGGGACCAGTTTCTACCGCTCGCGAAGTTTGCTTACAACAATAGTTATCAGTCGAGTATTCAGATGGCTCCATGTGAGGCTTTATATGGGTGACAGTATAGATCTCCAGTAGGTTGGTTTGAGTTGGGCGAGGCTAGGCTTTTGGGCACAGACTTAGTATAGGATGCTTTGGACAAGGTGACAGTGATTCAGGAACGGCTGCGTACAGCGCAATCAAGACAAAAGAGTTTTGCTGATAGAAAGGTTCGTGATGTGTCTTACATGGTCGGGGAGAAGGTTCTACTGGAGGTTTCACCCATGAAAGATGTTATGAGATTTGGGAAGAAGGGTAAATTGAGCCCTTGTTTTATCGGGCCTTTTAAGGTGCTTCAAAGGATTGGGGAGGTGGCTTGTGAGCTTGCTTTGCCACCTAGCATGTCGGGGGTGAATCCTGTATTTCATGTTTCTATGCTGCAAAAGTTACTGGCGATCCATCTCTTGTTTTGGATTTCAGAACGGTCCAGTTAGACGGTGATTTGACTTATGATGTGGAGCCAGTGGATATTTTGGAGCGGCATATCCGAAAGTTGAAATCAAAGGATATAGCATCAGTAAAATTGTAGTGGAGAGGTTGGCCCGTGGAGGAGGCTACTTGGGAGATCGAGCGGGAGATGCGGAGCTAATATCCACACTTGTTTGAGACTTCAGGTATGTTTATAGACTCGTTCGAGGATGAATGCTTGTTTAAGAGGATGAGGATGTAACGATCCGCCCAGTCGTTTCATAAGTTATATCATTATTTTCCCTATTTATTCTTCTTTATGTGTTATTCAACTATATTACGTGGTATCGGGTTGGTTGGTTGGGGACGGGTTTGAAATGCTCGTGGTGTGGAATGAGACACTTAGTCTCTTATTTAGAAACTTAAGTTGGAAAAGTGAACCGGATGTTGACTTATGTGTAGAAGATATGGGATGTGAATTTTGATGGTTCGAATAGCCCCGTTAGGTGATTTTGGACTTAGAAGCGTGTTAGAAATGTAATTTGGAGGTCCGTAGTGGCATTAGGCTTGAATTGGAAATTTGGCATTTTCCGGTTGGCAGTGGAAATCTTGATATCGGGGTCGAAATGTAATTCAAAAATTGGAGTAGGTCTGTAGTGTCATTTGTGACATGTGTGCAAGATTTCAGGTCATTCGAACAAGGTTGCTGGGTTTCGACATTGTTTGTTGAATTCGGAAGTTTAGGAGTTCTTAGGCTTGAATCCAAGGGTGATTTGGTGTTTTGATGTTGTTTGGAGTGTTCCAAAGGTTTGAATAAGTTTGAATAGTGGTATATGATTTGTTGGTATTTTTGGTTGAGGTACCGAGGGCCTTGGGATGAATTTGGATGATTAAAGGAATAATTAGAACTTGGTTTGAGCAGTTGAAGCTACTGTGTCTATCATTTCCGCACCTGAGGATTGGGACCATAGGTGCGAGGTCGTAGATGCGTGAGTAAGGCCGTATATGCATGAGGAAGGAAACAGATGCGGTTTTGGACCAGTTGGAGCTTGATCGCAGGTGCGGTGGTCTTATAGCACCAGCGAGGCCGCAAGTGCAAGTGTGTAGCCGCAGGTGCGGAAGTTTTCGGGTAAGTTGAATCTGCATGAGAGCTTTATGGACCACATATGTCGTAGCGTAGGTGCGATCATTTGGACAGAAGGTGCGAGTCTCCCTGGGCAGAAACTTTTTGGACGAGTTTGGAGCTTAAAGCAGTGATTTTAAAATGAAATTGAGGGGTATCAGTGAGGTAAGCTACTTGAGCTTTATTATTTGTGTTTGTGATGATTTTCCATTGTTTCATCATCGAATTTAGTGGGGATTTGGAGAGAAGTTGAAGGGGTCATGGCTTGAGTTTTGGAGAGTTTTGATTGAGTATTTGAGGGACAATTTGAGGTCAGATTTTGACGATTTTGGTATTTATAAACACGGGAATGAAAGGAGTTTATAGTCTTGTAACTTTTTTCGGATTTCGAGACAAGGGCCCGGGGGCCGGGTTCAGTTGAATTTCAGGATTTTGATTTGAATTGATAGTTTTTCATTTAGAATTGATTTCTTGGCTTATATTGATTGCATTGCATTGCTTTTGGTTAGATTAGGGGCATCTGGAGGCTTATTCTAGAGGCAAAGTCCTAGCAGAGTAAGATTTGGCTTGGTTTGAGGTATGTAATGCTTCCAAACATGGTTTTGAGGGTTCAAACCCCCGAATGTTATTCTATATGATTCGTATTGAGGAGACGTTCCAAGTGGCGAGCGTGTGGGCGTGCACCATGAGAACTGTGGCCTGGTTCATTCCATGGCACCGCTTAGTGACTCTTTCTTGCTAATATCTGTGTTGTGATTATGTGATTAAGTAAAAGAACTGTAAATCATGCTAATTATCATGGTAGGGGTTCACGCTAATACAGTTGAGACTCGAGTGGTCGTTTCTTGTTGTCATCTCATTAATTTCATTGATACTCTATACTTAGTCTTGTTCGTGCATATCATATTATGTCTCAGTTTCAGCAATTATTATTTGGCACATCATCTTATTGTTTCGGGCTAGTATTATGGCATTGTGAGCTCGTGTGTGAGACTAGAGAGTGATGACTGAGTGAGGCCGAGAGCCTGATTATGAGTGACAGCTATGGCATCATGTTATACACCGCAACAGATTATTATTTATGCCTTCGTTGGCTTATTATAGCACTTGGGCTGAAAGGAGACCCTTCGGAGTCTACACATTCCCTATAAACGCAGTTGATATTATTGAGGGATGGATCTTCCCTGGACATGGATCTTGTCCGAAGTACTTATACATGGATACATGTCTTCTCCATAGGGCTGGAATGTCCTTCCTCGATACTAGGTGACTATTTTCAATGATGTGTATATACTCCGAGATGGATTTTTCCTAGGCTGGATGGGCATATACAGTACCGATTGGTTGAACACTTGAGAGTGGAGGTACATGGTACATTTTCATGCTTTATGTACATTTTTACGTAGAGATTTTCTTAGCTTTATACTCCATATTGTTCAAATTTTTATTTACTTACTGTTGAGCTGAATATTCGAACTGCAAGCATGACTACATTACTATACAGTTTAATTATGTTCACCTGTTGAGGTTTAGTTCGTAACTACCTGTCAGTCCATCGTTTGGACTTGTTACTTACTGAGTTGGTGTACTCATATTACCACATGCACCTTGTGTGCAGATCCAGCTATCTCAGGCCACGGTAGTGGCTGTTGACTATTCCAGTCGCGGATTTCACCAGATATAGCTAGGTAGCTGCATGTTGTTTGTAGTCCCGCCTTTCTCCTTCTTTATCTTATTTCTAGTATATATTTTGCTACCTCCAGACTATTTTGGTCCTGTTATGTTTTGGAATAATTGTAGTATTTCTCATTACTTAGTGACACCCGAGGTCGGGCTTTTATTTTTCCGCATTTTGGTTTTCGATTTTATATCATATATGGAATTTTAGTGTATTGTCCATGCTTTCATTGATGATTATCAATGTTGAACATGATTCATGATAATGTCCTGGTAATTGACCATTGTTGAGTATTGGCTCAAGTTGAGAATTGTTTTGTAAAGTAATTGTTCGAACGAGATTGGTCATAGCTGATTCCCTTGCCGAGATGTTAGTATTTATATTGTTGATTCCCTTTCGGGGACATTATTGTTTATATTGTTGACTCCCTTGCCGGGACGTATTGTTTCTATTGTTTGGGCGAGGAAGAGTGTAGAACACGAAGGGTGATGTCGTGCATGATAGTGTGAGTGAGTGGTAAAGCACAAAGGGTGATGCCGTGCCATGATTATGAGAGTTAATGCATGAAGGGTGATGTCGTGTACGTGTTACTGTTTTCCTTATTCCTGCTGATTTAACTATGTTTTTCTTTATGCATCTCTACTGAAATTCCGTTAGTATTTGATAATCCCCGCAACATGTTCCCCCTCCCATCTTTATCTGTCATTTTCTGTTATTGTCGTTCTGTTTGTACATGATTTAACTGCACATGTTTATATGGTTGTCATGTCCTAGCCTCATCACTACTTCGCCGAGGTTAGGCTCGACACTTACCAGTACATGGGGTCGATTGTACTGATGCTACACTCTGCACTCTTCTATGCAGATTTCAGTGCCGGACTTGGTGAGTAGCTTGAGGTAGCTGCCTTCAGTCTAGGAAGACCAAGGTAGATCTGATGGCGTCCCCAGATCCTAAAGTCCCCCTTTTCCCATGCTTTAGCTTTTGCTATCGCTTTTTATTCCGAGAACAGTTGTACTTTGCTTTCTAAACCAGTATTTGTAGAAATTCGTAGATGTTCATGAAATTGCTACACCATATTCTTGGGTAGACATGTATTGGAGTATTTGAATTTGTTATGACGCTTCTGCACTCTATATCTGCTTAGCTTTAGTTACTATATATATATATATATATATCTATTTGGGTTGACTGTCGATGTGTTGAAATCATAATAGTTAGCTTGCCTAGATTTCACGAGTAGGCACCATCATGACTTTCGAGGGTGGAAAAATCCGGATCATGACATGAATATTCAAATCTGATTAAAAATTGTTATAATGTGAGGCAATATTGATTAAATATATATATTTTTGGCCGAACATCAATGGTTGAGTCAATTTCTTTGTGGCATGCTTGATTAGGACATGTTAATGTCGCATATATAAAGAAAATGCAGTCGCTAGGATTAATATGTGATTTAGACTCAAACAATATTGACAAGTGTGAAATATGTGTTGAGGCTAAAAGTACTAGAAAGACTTGTTTTTCTGTAAATAGAGAAACTAAATTATTATCCTTGATTCATACTGATTTAGACAATTTAAAGCAGACTATGTCTAGAGGTTGTAAAAGATATTATGTGACTTTTATTGATAATTTTTCTAGATATACTAAGTTGTATTTGCTTAGAAATAAAGATGATGCTTTTAATGCTCTTATTGTTTTATAAAACTGAGGTTGAAAATCAACTTAGAAGAACAATCAAGAGAATTAGATCTGATAGAGCTGGAGAATATTTATCTTTAAACGAATTTTGTGCAAAGAATGGAAGAATTCATGAAGTAACTCTGCCTTATTCACCTGAGTCAAATGGAGTAGCTGAAAGGAAAAATAAAACAATGAAAGAGATAATGAACTCTATGTTAGTTAGTTGTAATGCTCCTAATAATTTGTGGGATGAAGCTATTTTATCTGCATGTCACTTAAAAATAGAATATCATATAGAAGAACTGGAAAAACTCCGTATGAATTACGGAGGGGTTATAAACCTAACTTGAAATATTTAAAACTTTGGGGTGCCTTGCTAAAGTTCTTTTGCCTAAACCTAAAAAGAGAAAAGTAGGTTCTAAAAACAGCTGATTGTATGCTTATTGGATATGTTGAACATAGTGGTGCATATAGATTTCTTGTTTTAATAAGTGATGTGCTTGATTGCAATACTATAATGGAGACAGAGGATGCTGAGTTCTTTGAGTATATTTATCCATTATCTGATAAAATTGCTCATAGACCTGTTAAAACAAATAGTGAAATTGCCTTTAATGCGGAATTGAGAAGGAGCAAAGGCCTAGGAAAGAGTATTTTTCTTATGGAAATGATTTTCAAACTTTTTTGTCGATAATGAACCTGTCACGACCTGGATTTCCCACCCTCAGTAGTCGTGATGGCGCCTACTAATAAGAGTTAGGCAAGCCAATTATCAAATACCTCTTTTAGCGAACATCGACAATATTAACAATAATAAAGCATTTAACGAATAAAGCGGAAGTCTCAAATAAAATTTACTAAAAGAAATGTGGAAGTTTAACAATCCTCTACCCAAGACTGGTGTCACAATACTCACGGACGTCTAGAGAATACCAAATACAAGGTCCGACTGAAGCATAGAACAGTCTGCTACAGTACAATGATAACAAACTGAATAAAATGGGAAGGACTCCGGGCCTGCGGACGTCAGCAAGGCTACCTCGAATGTCCCTGGACTGGAAGCTCGCTCCCAAATTGTTACTGCTACTCAAATGCTGCTCCAACACCTAGATCTGTGCAAAAAGATGCACAGAGTGTAACATCAGCACAACCGATCCCATGTGCTGGTAAGTGCCTGGCCTAACCCCGGCGAAGTAGTGACGAGGCTAGACCGGATTACCAAACAAACCTGTACAGTTCAAATATATATATATATACATAATAGAAGAGAATACCAAAATGTAACAAGTCAAAAGAGAGGGGAGCATGCTGTAGGGGCTGTAGCAGTTTAGAATACAAGGTCAATAAATAAGGAATGTAACAGTACAACTATAAAGTCAACGAGAGTAATAATCAAAAACATGGCACGGAATCTTCCTTCGTGCATTAATAATAAAAACATGGAACGGAATGTCCCTTCGTGCATTAATAATCAAAACATGGCACGGAATGTTCCTTCGTGCATTAATAATCAAAATATGGAACGGAATGTCCGTTCGTGCATTAATAATCAAAAAATGGCATGGAATATTCCTTCGTGCATTAATAATCAAAACATGTCACGGAATGTTCCTTCGTGCATTAATAATCAAAACATGACACGTAATGTCCCTTCATGCATTAATAATCAAAACATGGCACGGAATGTTCCTTCGTGCATTAATAATCAAAACATGGCACGGAATGACCCTTCGTGCATTATCACTCTTCCTCACCCAAATAGTAATCACAACCAAAGGGGGCGAGGGATAAACAAATAATAAGAAATGTCCAGACAAGGGAAAATACACAATTGAACATCTAAATCCCTGCAAGGGAGCAACAACAATAACTTTCACATCCTGGAAAGAGAGAATAATCAATATACTCAAACCATCCCGGCAAGGGATTAATCATATTACTTTCTATTTCCTTCATTCCTTACCCAATAGTCTTTTTATTGTTCGAGCCAACGCTCCAAGGAATTTCCAATTCGCAATCAATCCCTATACTCTTCACATTTCATAGGATTCATCAATTAATATGGAAGAGTCATAACAATGTCGCGATAAGTACAAACAAGGACCCACGGTCATACTAGACACCGGGGTATAGATACTCGTCACCATGCCTATACACCGTACTCAACATTTAGCAATTAGCAAATAATACTCTAATCCTATTCCCTCAAGCCAAAGTTAGATCAAACACTTACCTCGAATGCTCCAAACTCAACTCAAGCCTCTAGTATAGCTTTACCCCTCGAATTCGGCTCCAACTCAGTCAAATCTATGAAATAATGACCTTAAAACAATAATAATAGCTAAACAAATTAAACCCAATGCCTAAATATGAATTTCCAAGCTTTCTTCCAAAAATTCCAAAATCGACCCCAGGACCGCTTGGTCAAAACACGAGGTCCGAACAAATTCCATGTTGCCCATTCCCCACGAGCCCGGATATATAATTTGTTTTCAAATTTGACCCAAAAACGAGGTCTAAATCAAAAAAAATTAAAAAGCCCTAGTTCTACCCTATTTCCCCAATTTACACCCTAAATTACATGTTTTAGGTCTAGTAATTTAAGAGATTTTGATGGAAAATGAAGAAAATGAGTTAAGATTTACTAACCCAAGAAGTCTTGGTGAAATGGATCTCCAATGGATGCCTAAGAATCTTGGAGAAGAAAGAACTCGGATGTTTTTAAGAAAATTTCGCGACCATACTGTTCTGAGAATTAAAATATAACTAGGCAGATTTACCATTCGCGTTCGCGGAAAAGAGGATGCGTTCGTGAAGGGTTACATGGGCAGATAATCGCGATCGCGGGTCGAGTAACGCGAACACGTAGAGGAAAAGTTACTGGGGTCCAAGTCTTGGCCTACGCGATCGCGTTGAAGGGAACACTGAAGCTACGCAAACGCGTGCTGGGGATCGCGAACGCGGAGTAGAGAGCAGTGAAGGCATCGCGATCGCGTAGTGGAGGTTGCGATCGCGTAGAAGGGGGGACGACGCACTGCTGCAGATTTTTCTGCAGAATTTCTAAGTTCTAAACCTCCCGGAACACCCCTGAAAACACTCCCGAGCCCTCGGGGCTCCTAACCAAACACACACACTAACTCAACAACCTCATACGAACTTAACCGAGCGATCAAATTGCCAAAATAACATCATAAACGAGGAATCAAACCTCAAAATCATCATTTTTCATTCTAATTTCATAAACTTCAAATTTTAGATATTTAGGTCTGAAGCATATCAAACGACATCCGATTTCGACCAAATTTCACAAAAAGCGCTTAAACCATATATAAGGCTTGTATCGGGCGTCAGAACCGAAATACAAGCCCGATACCATAGTCTTTTAAACAATTTTCATTTCTATTTTCCTTAATAATTTCAGAAAATAATTTCACAGAAAACTTCTTTTCTCGGGCTCTAGACTTCGGAATTCGACTTCGGGCATATGCCCGAGTCCTATATTTTTCTATGGACCCTCCGGGACCATCAAATCACGGGTCCGGGTTCGTTTACCAAAAATATTGACCGAAGTAAACTTTAATCATTTTAAAGCCACATTTTGAAAATTTTCACATAATTTAACATATAAGCTTTCCGGCTACGCATCCGGACTATGCACGCTAATCGAGGTAAGAAAAATAAGGTTTTCAAAGCCTCAGAAGTGCGGAATGAATGAGGAAACAGGTGATGACCCTTTGGGTCGTCACATCCTCTACCTCTAAAACAATCGTTCGTCGTCGAACGGACAAAAGAAAGAAGTACCTGAGTCGGGAAATAGATGAGGATAACGACTCTGCATATTAGACTCGGTCTCCCTGGTCGATGCCTTAGGAGGTTGATCTCTCCACTGGACACGCACTGAAGGAAAACTCTTCGACCTCAACTGTCGAACTTGCCGATCTAGAATAGCTACCGGCTCCTCCTCGTAAGACAGATCCTTGTCCAGCTGGACAGTGCTGAACTCTAACACATGGGCTGGATGGCCGTGATACCTCTGAAGCATGGACACATGAAACACTGGATGCACGGCTGACAAGCTGCGCGGCAAGACAAGTCTGTAAGCCACCTCTCCCACATGATCGAGAATCTCAAATGGGCCAATGAACCTAGGGCTAAATTTTCCCTTCTTCCCAAATCTCATCATGCTCCTCATAGGTGACACTTGGAGCAAGACCCGCTCACCAACCATGAAAGCTATATCTCGAACCTTACGATCCGCATAACTCTTTTGTCGCGACTGAGCCGAACGAAGCCTGTCCTGAATGATCTTGACCATATCCAAGGCCTCCTGAACTAAATCTGTACCCAATAACTGAGCCTCTCCCGGCTCAAACCATCCGACTGGAGACCAACATCGCCTACCATACAACACCTCATATGGAGCCATCTGAATACTGGACTGGTAGCTGTTGTTGTAGGTGAACTCTGCTAAAGGCAAATACTGGTCCCACGAGCCTCCAAAATCAATGACATGGGCTCGAAGCATATTCTCCAGTATCTAAATAGTCCTCTCGGACTGGCCGTCCGTCTGAGGATGGAACGATGTGCTCAACTCAACTCATGTGCCCAACTCTTGCTGGACTGCTCTCCAGAAGCGTGAGGTAAACTGTGTACCCCGATTCGAAATGATGGATATTGGTGCCCCATGAAGGCGAACAATCTCTCAGATATAGATCTCAGCTAACCTCTCTAATGAATAAGTGGCTGAAACAGGAATAAAATTTGTTGACTTGGTCAGCCTATCAACAATGACCCAAATAGCATCAAACTTCTTCCGAGTCATAGGAAGTCCAGTAATAAAATCCATGGTAATCCTCTCCCACTTCCACTCGGGAAGCTCAATCCTCTTAAACAAACCACCAGGCCTCTGATGCTCATACTTAACTTGCTGACAGTTCAAACATCGAGCCACATATGCAACAATATCTTTCTTCATCCTACGCCACCAATAATGCTGCCACAAGTCCTGATACATCTTCACGGTGCTCGAGTGAATAGAATACCGAGAACTATGGGCCTCCTCTAAGATCAACTCTCGAATCCCATCAACATTGGGCACACAAACTCGCCCCTGCAATCTCAAAACACCATCATCGTCTAAGGTCACCTTTGTGGCACCTCCACGCTCCATCGTTTCTCTCAGGACATACAAATGGGGATTATCAAACTGCCGATCACGGATACGCTCCAATAATGAAGAACGAGCGACCGTGCAAGCTAACACTCTACTAGGCTCAGAGATGTCCAACCTCACAAACCGATTGGCCAACACCTGAATATTCAAAGCAAGCGATCTCTGGATGACCGGAATATAAGCAAGACTACCCATGCTGGCGGATTTCCTACTCAATGCATCGGCCACCACATTGGCTATCCCCGGGTGATACAAAATAGTAACATCATAATCCTTCAATAGCTCCAACCACCTCCTCTGCCTCAAATTCAACTCCTTCTGCTTGAAAAAGTACTACAGACTCTTGTGATCAGCG
This sequence comes from Nicotiana glauca, assembly GCA_026770625.1. NCBI lineage: Eukaryota > Viridiplantae > Streptophyta > Magnoliopsida > Solanales > Solanaceae > Nicotiana > Nicotiana glauca. The sequence continues at coordinate 28,354 of MU710878.1, read as the reverse complement.
TACACCTCACACGTCACACCATATAGGTAATGCCTCCAAATCTTCATGGCATGAACAATGGCTGCCAACTCTAGATCATGAACTGGATAATTCTTCTCGTGGATCTTCAACTCCCTGAAGCATAAGTAATGACTCTACTATCCTACATCAATACTGCACCAAGCCCAATACGGGAAGCATCACAATTAACTGTATAAGGCCCTGAACCTGTGGAAAAAACCAATATCGGTGTCGTAGTCAGAGCTGTCTTGAGCTTCTGAAAGCTCTCTCACACTCATCTGACCATCTGAACTGGGCACCCTTCTGGGTCAATCTGGTCATTGGGGCTGCTAGGATGAAGATCCCTCCACGAACCGGCGGTAATAACCTGCTAACCCCAAGAAATTCCGAATCTCAGTAGTCGATGCTGGTCGAGGCCAGTTCTTGACTACCTCAATCTTCTTCGGGTCTACCTGAATACACTTTGCTGATACGACATGACCCAGAAATGCAACCGAACTCAACCAAAACTCGCACTTCGAGAACTTAACATATAAGTGACTATCCTTTAGAGTCTGAAGAACCACTCTGAGGTGCTGCTCGTGCTCCTCCTGGCTGCGGGAGTACACCAGAATATCATCAATAATGACTATCACAAACAAGTCCAAGTAAGGCCTGAACACTCGGTTCATCAACTTCATAAATGTTGCTGGGTCATTGGCCAACCCAAATGACATGACCAAGAAAAAACTCATAATGCCCATATCGAGTGCGAAATGCTATCTTAGGTACATCAGACGCCCTAATCCTCAGCTGATGGTAGCCAGATCTCAAGTCTATCTTTGAAAATACCTTTGCACCCTAAAGCTGGTCAAACAAATCATCAATCCTCGACAGTGGATACTTGTTCTTAATCATCACCTTGTTCAATTGCCGGTAATCAATGCACACCCTCATCGATCCATCATTTTTCGTCAAAAATAAAACCGGCGCACCCCAAGGAGAAACACTAGGTCTAATAAAACCCTTCTCTAACAAGTCTTGCAACTGGTCCTTTAACTCCTTCAACTCTGGCGGGGCTATGCGATACGGCGGAATGGAAATGGGCTGAGTGCCTGGAGCCAGATCAATACAGAAATCAATATCCTTGTCAGGCGGCATACCCGGCAGGTCTGAAGGGAAAACCTCGGAGAACTCCCGAACAATAAGAACAGAATCAATAGAAGGAACCTCTGTGCTGGGATCGCGAACATACTCCAGATAAGCTAAACACCCCTTCTCGACCATACGTCGAGCCTTCACATAAGAAATAACACTGCGGGTTGCATGTCCTGGGGTCCCTCTCCACTCTAATTGGGGAAAATATGGAAAAGCCAAGATCACAGTTTTGGCGTGACAATCCAAGATAGCATGATACGGGGATAACCAATCCATCCCTAATATAACATCGAAGTCCACCATGTCTAAGAGTAATAAATCAACACGGGTCTCAAGACCCTCAAACACTACCATATAGGAACGATGAACTCGATCAACCACTATAGAATCACCTACCAGTGTAGATACATAAACAACAATACCCAAAGCATTACTAGGCATAGCCATGTAGGGTGTAAAATAGGACGACACATATGAATATGTAGACTTAGGGTCAAATAGCACTGAAGCATCCCTTATCACAGACCAGAATAGTACCTGTAACAACCGCATCTGAAGACTCAACCTCTGGCCTGGTAGGCAAAGCATAACACCGGGCCTCCCTGAACCATGTCTCTAGGATGATCGGCTACTGGCTGACCCCTACCTCTGGCGACCTGAGCTCCACCTCTAAGACGTCTACCTCCACCTATAACACCTTTGCCACTGCCTCTAGCTGGCTGGGCAGGCCGTGGAACCTCCGGTGCCTGAATCATAACATGAGAACTCTGATGCTGGAAGCTGCCATGAACTCGAGGGCAATATCTGACAATGTGCCTCGGATCACCACAAGCATGGAAAGACCTTGTTTGCTATGGCTGAGCACCCCTCAACCTCGGGCAAACCCTCCTGTTGAGACCATGCTCACCACACTCATAACATCTACACGAACGCTACAGCTGAGGGATGTGAGGCTGACCCTGTCGACCTGTACGACCACCTGAAGTGCCATGAGTGACCTGGAGAGTTGACTGAAAAGGCCGGGGAGGATGGCATCTACCATAAGAACCTCTACCTCCTGACGAGGTGCCACTGAATCTTCCTGCAAGACGGGGCCTCTTATACGACCAATGACCACCTCCATGTGGCAGAGCCATCTCAACTCCACGGCCCACATTGACTGCCTCCTAAAAAGCGATCTCACTCCCGGACTGAGCCACTGTACTTGGCTGATCTGCCACTGCTGGCTGAACTCCTGGAAGCGAACCCGCTAGAATGACACTCTCCACGAAGCCTACCAATTAGACTAGAGCATGCTGAAGAACTGGATAACAATGAACCCCTTTAGGACCTGAGCTGGGCCCACCGGGACTGCTGGGGCTGGGACATCCTCCTCCAAATCAACCTAAGGCTCCACCACTAGAGTTGTTGCTGGTGGCTCGGACTGCTGAGCGGTAGAAGAGGAAGCACGTATTCTCGCCATCTGTGGAGGAACAGAATAGAAATTCATTCGATACTTGAAAAATAGAACCGCGCGACAAGAAAGAAAAAATGTGAAACTTTCCTAACTCTGTAGCCTCTAGGGGATAAATACAGACGTCTCCGTACCAATCCCTCAGACTCTACCGAGTTTGTCCGTGAGTTGTGAGGCCTATGTAACCTAGTGATCTGATACCAACTTGTCACGACCCAGATTTTCCACCCTCGGGAGTCGTGATAGTGCCTACTAATAAGAACTAGGCAAGCCAATTATCAAATACCATTTTTAGCAAACATTGACAATATTAACAACAATGAAGAATTTAACGAATAAAGCGGAAGTCTATAATAAAATTTACTAAAAGAAATACGGAAGTTTAACAATCATCTACCCAAGACTGGTGTCACAATACTCACGGACGTCTAGAGAATACTAAATACAACGTCCTAATGAAGCATAGAACTGTATGCTACGATATAATGATAACAAACTGAATAAAATGGAAAGGAGTCCAGGCCTGCGGACGTCAGCAAGCTACCTCGAATGTCCCGGGACTGGAAGCTCGCTCCCAAACTGTACTGCTACTCAAATACTGCTCCAACACCTGGATATGTGCAAAAAGATGCACAAAGTGTAGCATTAGCACAACCTACCCCATGTGCTGGTAAGTGCCTAGACTAAACCCGGCAAAGTAGTGACGAGGCTAGACCGGACTACCAAACAAACCTGTACAGTTCAAATATATATATACACAATAGAAGAGAATACATAAATTTAACAAGTCAAGAGGGAGGGGAGCATGTTGTAGGGGCTGTAGCAGTTTAGAATACAAGGTCAATAAATAAGGAATGTAACGGTACAACTACAAAGTCAACGAGAGTAATAATAAAAAATATGGCACGGAATGTCCCTCCGTGCATTAATAATCAAAACATGGAACCGAATGTCCCTTCGTGCATTAATAATCAAAACATGGCACGGAATGTTCCTTCGTGCATTAATAATCAAAACATTGAACTGAATGTCCCTTCGTGCATTAATAATCAAAACATGACACGGAATGTTCCTTCGTGCATTAATAATCAAAACGTGGCACAGAATGTCTCTTTCGTGCATTAATAATCAAAACATGGCACGGAATGTTCCTAATGCATTAATAATCAAAACATGGCAAGGAATGTTCCTTCGTGCATTAATAATCAAAACATGGCACGACCTTCGTGCATTAATAATCAAAACATGGCACGGAATGACCCTTCGTGCATTATCACTCTTCCTCACCCAAACAGTTATCACAACCAAACCGGGCGAGGGGATAAACAAATAATAAGAAATGTCCAGGCAAGGAAAAATACACAATTGAACAGCTAAATCCCGGCGAAGGAGCAACAACAATAACTTTCACATCCCGGCAAGGGATAATAATCAATATACTCAAACTATCCCGGCAAGGGATTAATTTAACCCCAAAACAAAGTCTAAATCAAAGAAAATTAAAAAGCCCTAGTTCTACCCTTTTTCCCCAATTTACACCCTAAATTACATGTTTTAGGTCTAGGAATTCAAGAGATTTTGATGGAAAATGAAGATAATGAGTTAAGATTTACTAACCAAAGAAGTCTTGGTGAAATGGAGCTTCAATGGATGCCCAAGGATCTTGGAGAAGAAAGAACTCGGATGTTTTTATGAAATTTTTGCGACCATACTGTTCTGAGGATTAAAATATAACTGGGCAGATTTACTCTTCGTGTTCGCGGAAAAGAGGATGCGTTCGCAAAGGGTTACATGGGCAGAGAATCGTGATCACGGGTCGAGTAATGCGAATGCGTAGAGGAAAAGTTATTGGGGTCCAAGTCTTGTCCTACACGAACGCTTGAGGCCCTACACGATCGCGTTGAAGGGAACACCGAAGCTACGCGAACGCATGCTGGGGATCGCGAACGCGGAGTAGAGAGAAGTGAAGGCATCGCGATCGCGGAGTGGAGGTCGTGATCGCGTAGTACGGGGCCTGCTCGCTGCTGCAGATTTTTCTGCAGAATTTCTAAGTTCTAAACCTCCCGTAACACCCCTGAAAACACTCCCGAGCCCTCGGGGCTCCTAACCAAACACACACACTAACTCAACAACCTCATACGAACTTAACCGAGCGATCAAATCGCCAAAATAATATCATAAACGAGGAATCAAACCTCAAAATCATCATTTTTCATTCTAATTTCTTTAACTTCAGAATTTAGATATTTAGGTCCAAAGCACGTCAAACGATGTCCGATTTCGAACAAATTTCTCAGAAAGCGCTTAAACCATATATAAGACTTGTACCGGGCGCCGGAACCGAAATACAAGCCTGATAGCACAGTCTTTTAATTAATTTTCATTTCCATTTTCCTTAATAATATCAGAAAAAGAATTTCACATAAAAATTCTTTTCTCGAGCTCTAGACCTCGGAATTCGACTCCGGGCATATGCCCGAGTCCCATATTTTTCTACGGACCCTCTGGGACCGTCAAATCTCGGGTCCGGGTCCGTTTACCAAAAATGTTGACCGAAGTCAACTTTAATCATTCTAAAGCCACATTTTGAAATTTTTTACAAAATTTAACATATAAGCTTTCCGACTACGCGTCCGGACTGCGCACGCAAATCAAGGCAAGAAAAAATGATGTTTTCAAGGACTCGGAAGCGCAGAATGAATGAGGAAATAGGTGATGACCCTTTGGGTCATCACAGAACCATTAAATTATTTTGAAGTTATATCTTCTTCAGATGCAATAAAAGTTGAAATAGATTCTATTTTGAAAAATAATACATGGATTTTGACTAATTTACCTCCTGGTGCAAAGCCTATTGGTTGTAAATAAATTTTCAAAAAGAAATTTAATCATGATGGATCTTTAGATAAATATAAAGCTCGGTTAGTAGAAAAAGAATTTTCTCAAAAATAAAATATAGATTATTTTGATACATTTGCACCAGTGACTAGAACATCTTCTATTCGAGTTTTAATCGCCTTAGCTTCAATTCATAAGCTTTTTATCCACCAAATGGATGCCATAATTGTTTTTCTATTGTTATTTAGAAGAAGAAATCTATGCGGTTCAACCTGAAGGTTGTCTCAATCCTGGACAAGAAAAGAAAATTTGTAAATTAATTAAATCTATTTATGGCCTTAAACAACTCCTAAGCAGTGGTATGAAAATTTTGAACAAGTCTTACTGAGAGACAGTTTTCTTTAGTGAAGGTGGACAAATGTGTTTATACTAAAGTGATAGACAATGATTATGTGATAATATGTCTGTCTGTTGATGACATGCTTGTATTTAATAAAGTTTAAATGTTGTGCAAAGTATTAAATTATTTTAGCCTCCTAATTTTGATATGAAAGACCTGGGTGAAGTAAATACAATATTGGGAGTAAAAGTTATAGGCAGTGAAGATGAAATAATGTTGTCACAAGATCATTATGTCGAGAAACTTTTTAAGAAGTTTGAATATTTTAATGTCACGTATGTGAGCACTTCTTTTGATGATATCTCTTAGGTAAAAAAGAATAATGGTGACGTAGTTGCTCAGTTTAAATACGCACAGATTATTGGGAGTCTGATGCATTTAATGAATTTTACAAGGCCTGATATAGCCTATGTTGTGTGTAGACTGAGCAGATATACTCATAATCCCAGCAGAGAGAATTGGTCTACATTAGATAGGTTAATAAATTATTTGAGAGGAACCATGAATTATGGTATCCTATATTGTAACGACCCGACCGGTCGTTTTGAGTATCAACGCTCCGTTCAGCAGTCGGAGGCCATGAACAGCATTATTTCGGGTACTATGACTTGTTCACATGGTCGGATAATATTCGGGAAGATCGGAGTTAAATTTAGATGAGAATTTTCATTTGAGAAGCTTAAAGTCAAAAGAATGAACTAGGACTGGATTTTTGAGTAAACGACCTCGGAATTGGATTCGAAGGCTCCAGCAGGTTCGTATGATGATTTCGGACTTGGGCGTATGCCCGGAGTGGGATTTGGATAACCCTGGAGCGTTTTGGCACCTATTGTGGAAGTTAGCATTTTAGAAGAAATTCCATAAGTTTGGTTCGAAGTGCATTTCGGTGTTATCAATGTCCGTTAGGAATTCCGAGACTGGGAGTAGCTCCGTATGGTGATTCTGGCGTTGGGAGCGCAATCGGAAGTGAATTCGGAGGTCCGTAGGCCATTTTGAAGCCATTTGGCTAAAGCTAGAAAGTTGAAGGTTTTTGGAGAGTTTGACCGGAGGGTTGACTTTTTGATATCGGGGTCGGAATCAAATTTCGAAAGTTGGAACAGGTGTAATGTCGAATATGACTTATGTGCAAAATTTGAGATCAATCGGACGTGTTTTGATGGGTTTAAACATAGGAAATAGATGTTTGAAATTTTAAAGTTCATAAACTTGAATTTGGGGTGTAATTCGTGATTTTAGCGTTGTTTGATGTGATTTGAAGCCTCGAGCAAGTCCGGAATATATTTTGGGATTGGTTGGTATGTTTGGTTGTGGTCCCGGGAGCCTCGGGTGGATTCCGGATGGTTAACGGATCTATTTTCACCTCGTGAGGATGGCTGGTTTGCTGGTATTTGTGCAGCAGAGATTTACTCTATGCGATCGCAAGAGAGGGGATGCGATCGCATAGAGCAAAGGTTGAGGGGGCTGGAATTTAGCCTATGCAATCGCAATAAGAATGATGCGATCGCGGAAGAGGATTTCAGGGGCATATGCGATCGCATGGTATGGGTATGCGAACGCATTGAAGGATTTTTGGAGGCAGCATTTTTGCTCTATGCGATCGCGGGGCATTGTATGCGATCACATAGAAGGGTCGCCTGAACAATGTTGTTTTAAAATCGGATTTTTGGCTCATTTCATTTCATCTTCTACCATGGGAGCGATTTTTGGAGCAACTTTTGAGCGTCATTTTCGTCATCAAGCATGGGGTAAGTGATTTCTATTAGTTTTGTGTTAAATACAAGTTTATACATGGAATTAATCATGGAAATTAGAGTAAATATTGAGGTTTTGGTTGGAAACCTAGAAAATTATAATCCTGAATTTTAGCCACAATTTTAAGCATGGAATTAGGAGAAAATTATATATTTGAGTTCCTAAGGTCATGGGTAACCTTTATCTTCGAGAAATTTTGGATTCCGGGCACATGGGCCCGAGGACATTTTGTTTATTTCACTGAACGAAGTTGGCAATTCGTATAATCTGAATTGTTAACAAGTATTTGAGTATATTCTCATTAGTTTGTCGTTAATTGGCTAGTTGTGGTGTATTGTGCGTTGGTTCAAGCCTTCGGAAGAATGTAGAATGGCAGTTGTGAGTCTTCGGAGCGAGGTGAGTCTCCTTTCTAATTCTGTGAGGGAGAAATTACCCCATAGGTGAAGTGAATGATTAAGTGCTCCTATATGTGGGGGCTACGTACGCACGAAGTGACGAGAATCCGTGCGTAGCTACTATTATGCTATTGTCCGGGTAGTTAGGACCCATCAGCATGTCATACTTGAATTAAATTATGAACCCATCGATGACTGGAATTGTTTAAACCACCTTTGATTAGTAAACAAATTTAAAAGAGATTAAACATCATTCCTCAATTGTTAAACAGAGAATTTGCTTATTTGGATAATTATTCCTCGATAAAATTCTAATTGGCTATCTGAGCATGTATATTATGTGTACCGCGTCGCATGGATGATTAACGAGCGGGGTAATAGATCACATTAAATTAATAATTGGATTTTCTAAAGACTAAGCTTCATTTTTCTCAAATTAATAAAGAGAATTGACTTTTTCCTGGTTATTTGCTCCACGTTGACTTTCTGATTGTTTATCTGTCTATATGTGTTTATTTTGGAACGGACCGAATGCCTCGGCAGATTAATAGATGCATCTATAGGCGCGACGTCGACCCTCGACAAGTGCACATTTATTTCTATTGGATCGGACCGTCGCCTCGGTATGATTTGCGTATGCTTATATTGCTGCCTGAATTTATTTAAGCTGTTACATGCCTCAGTATGGCTCGAGATCATCTTGTTAATAATGAAAAGAAACCTTCGAAATTTCCTATGAAGGAATTACATGTTTACTTGTTTCCTCTATTTGGAAAAAATTCATATTAGATAATAAATCCACTGTTGATATGTATATTGAGAATAAATAATCGTTGGACCATTAGAGTGTGTCAAAGTTAATATTTCGTCTCTACCCCTTCGGGATTAGGCGGGACACTCACCGAGTACACGTTGATTACGTACTCATACTACACTTCTGTGCATTTTGTTGCACAGGTATATATACACTTCTAGCAGCCTATTAGGCGTAGCAGCATGTATGACGCTGAGACTAGGTGAGTTGCATCATTCGAGACGGCCGCAGCTAGAGTAGTCCCATCCTTTGTACTGTATTTACTTTCCGTCTATTGTATTCCAGACGGATGTTGTATGTTAATTCTCCTGTCAGTAGATGCTCATGCACTTGTGACTCCGGGTTCTGGGATGGTTCGAAGTATTGTATTAATTGCTTAGCTTTTAAATTCGATTCTAAAATATATTCTTTAAAATTTCTAAATAATGAAGGAAAAATCCTGTATTTTCAAAAGTGTTAAACGAGATTTAATTTAGTATTTGAGTTGGTTGGCCTGACAGTAGTGTCCGGCGCCACTGTGACCCTTAGTGGATTTTGGATCGTGACATATATAGTGGATTTCCTTCTATTTTAGAAGGGTACAGTGATGCAAACTGGATCTCTGATTCAGATGAAAATAAATTCATTAGTGGTTATGTATTCACCCTTGGTGCGTGGAAATCAGCTACACAAACGATCATTGCTAGATCGACTATGAAATCAGAGTTTGTAGCTCTGTAGTTAGCTGGTTCTGAGGCTGAGTGGCTAAGAAACTTCTTAGCTAATCTCCCTTTAATAAAGGACGTATTGCCTCCTCTGTATATGCATTGTGATTGTCAAGCAGCAATAGCTATTAAAAAAAATAAATCTTATAATCGTAAAAATAGACACATGAAACTAAGAGATGATGCCATAAAATAGTTGTTGGGAGATGAAATAATTTCCATTGACTATGTGAAGTAAGAGATAAATTTGGCTGATTCTCTAACTAAACCAGTAGGAAGAAAATTAGTTCTTCAAATCTCAAAAGAAATGGGATTAAGGCCTACATGTTGTCAATAGAGATGGTAACCCAACCTATGTATGGATATCCCATGAAGCAGTTTCATATGGGTAATAACAAGTCGATGTCGGCACTGATGCACTAAAAGAGAATGCTTGACTGCTACTAATGATAGGCTGAGTTATAACTCTCAATGAAATTCATAGTCCTTATGGATGGTGTATTTAAAAGCAGTATACACTTGATGAATTCACCTATATGAGAGTGGAGTGGACCAATCCTATGAGAATTTGACCTAGTCTCTAGAGGTCTCATGAATAACCAAGCACGCGCATGGCCTATTAGGCGCAAAACAGCGTTGAACGTTAAAATTGTGAAGGTCGAAATGTGATTGACAAAATCTCTGAATTACAATAAGAATTATTGGTTCATAGAAATATTATATTTCATTAGTAATTCTGTAAGATAAATTTTATTGGTCTAAGTTTTGTTCATAGTCCAAAAGACACCAAATCTATTACATTTGGACCATACAAATCCAGCAAGTTTATTTTTGAAGGTCTTTAAAATAGTGGGGACTGTGGTAATATTTTAATGCCCTTTGGACCAGTGTTTTAGCCTTTCTAGAAGGTTATGATAAGTGGCCAAAGAAGTGTAAAAAGTGCCAAATCATTTGCCACGTTTTTGCCATGCAAAAATCAAGTTTCATGCAATTACAACCATAAATAGGCTCTCAACTAGAGAAGGAAACAACCATCAGCAATACAAAAAGAAATCTTTCTCTTTCCTTCTAATTTTATTATTCACCAACTTCCCTTTGTTGTCTTTCTTTTTGGTAGTTTAACTTTTCTTGTTTCCATCTTTTAAATAGCTGGGTTTGTAATATTTAATTTTGTTGATTCATGTATTCTCTAAATAAAATAGAGATGAGTTTATTTAATCCTGGGGAAACATTTCACATTACTGAAATAGTTTCTTAGGACAGTGCCTAGCACGGCTCAAGCCAATTCGTGTATCTGCTTAAAAATAATATTATTGCAATATTATTATTGTATTTTTGGGTGTCATTTCCCTACAGTTTGTACATAAACAATACATGCATGTCTTTCTACGTTAACTTTTATCTCTTAATCATGAATATTTTTTATGCATTTTAGCCTCCTTTTTACCTCACATAACCATGATAAGTATTGTTTGATAAAAGTATTGATTGCGGAAACATTTTCCCGCTAGGCATAAGTAGAGGTTAAACTAATAAAAGAGCCCGCTTTCTAGGATTAGGTTTAAACAATTAAATCAACGTAACATTCAATATCTAGGCAACGCTAAAGCACCTAAATTTGTATCCATACTGGTCAGCCAAATCCTTACGATTCACAACATTAAGAGCAACGGCATATGCAGAAATTTTTGCAGTGTTGTATTTTCACAAAATAAAAAAATAAATAAGTAATATTAATCATTTTTCCACAAGTTGAAGAGCTTGGCACAACTGTTTAGTTGAATATTATTGTAAAAGGAAGTGTAAGCTTAATTCTCCTTAGCATCAAATTTTAAATAAATGTATTCGCTCTAAGATGTTCAAAAGACAGGATGTGCAGCTCCAGCATCGAACCTGCCACTTTTACAAGCCAAAATATGAGTTCGGTCGGTGGACCAAGAAGTACTCTTTACAAGGAAGCGGTGTCATTAATTAAACATTGGTTCGTCTTTATAGAATAGTAGTATTAGTACTCGCACGGATGCGCGGACATTAATCATATCAATTATTTAAGTTATTTGAATTGCATGTAAATAATCTTAAAATTTACATTTTCTCAATAAATATAGATAATCACTGGATATTAACTACATAAAAATTTAACAACTTCTTCTATTTTTCTTTTTTGATACCATTCTTGCCGGTGTCATTGGATCCTAAAAATAGTCCGCAAGCAAAATAATAACTCATATTTATGGCAAAATAATCAAATATTGAGACAATGAAAGACTATTTGGAAAAAGACTTAACTCTTTTACTACAACTTGAACTCTTATTTGGTGTGTTGATATCTCTTAAAAAATATTTCTTTCTTAAAATTTTAGTTTCTAAAATATTATTTTTCGATAATAATAATTTTTATAATAATGTAATTAAAAATATTATTCTTAATTCAAAGTTCATTTTAGTTGGCTATCTAAAAATATAAAAAATTCTTTTAGATAGAGAATTTGTTTTGCTCCATTTTAATATTTGACATTAACCATGTTAAATAGATGAGTTATTTGAATTATATGTAAATAACCTTAACATTTAAACCTTCTAAATAATTATAGATATTCGTCAGATATTAATTAAGAAACACTGTATGAAAAAAATAACATTTTCTCAATTCTCGTAATGATAATTTTATTTTTGCACTATTCTCATAGGTGTTATTTGAACTTAAAAATAACCACAAAATAAAATAATAACTCATATTTATGGCAAAGCACAAAGGTTGACATGATATAAACGATTCTTTGATCGCGACGTTACTCTTATACTATTGCTTGAACTCTTAGTTGGTATGATTTTATCTTTAAAAAAAATGTATTATAAAATTTCAATTTCTAAAACTTTATATATATTATAATAATAATTATCTTTATAATGATGCAAGTGAAGATATTATCCTTAATTTAAAATTTACTTTAATCGGCTATCTAAAAATTTAAATGATTCTTTGGCCGGATTTATTTCAGTATGACTCCACTTTAAGTTTATCGATATCTTTAGCCCCAGAATTCAAAATTTTAATATCCTATATATACAAAAATTTTGTTCCTTGAATCATTAAATGTTAAATTAGTTGATTATTATTATAAAACATTACATATATTGTCCTAAAATTGTCGAGTAGTTTATCTTTCGACACCATACTTGGCTTAACCTCAATGCAAACTACTCAAATTGCATTCCAATTCAAATTCAAATATCATATGAGTTTGTTAGTAATAGTGATTTTTTAAAAATGACACATAATGTAAATTAAAAAAAAAATCGAAGATATCCTTATCTTATAATCTATGTATTTGAGTTGAAAAAAAATATTTGAAATCGATGAGATTAACTTTCAAATTTTTTATACCAACAAAGATGAAACATAAGAAAAAATTTGTTGTCATCTTTTATTTCTCGTTTTTAGATCTTTCTAATATTTTTTTTAATATTTATTTTCTTTTATCTTATTTTTTATGTATTATTTATGTTGTTACAGAAATTAATTTATTTCACTATAAAAGCATGAGTTTTAATAAAAAATTATCTATATATGATGTGACGACCCAAAGGGTCATCACATATTTTTTTTATCCATTTTGTGCTTCTGAGCCCTTGAAAAACTTATTTATAGTCGCCTCGATTTGCGTACGCAATCCGTACGCGTAGCTGGAAGCTCAAATATGAAATTCTATGAAAATTTGCTAAGTTTAGATATTAAAATGAATAAAATTGACTTCGGTCAACATTTTGGGTAAATGGATCCGAATTCGGACCCCTGATTTGACGGTCCTGGAAGGTCCGTAAGAAAATATGGGACTTGTGCGTATGCCCGAAATAGAATTCCGAGGTCCCAGGCCCGAGAAATTAATTTTGGAGTAAAATTATTTTCTGAAAATATTTAAGGAAAATGAAAATGAAAACTGATTAAAAAGTGATGGGCCGGTATTTTGGTTCTGGTGCCCGGTACAGGTCTTATATGTGGTTTAAACACTTTCTGTAAAGTTTGATTGAAAACGGATATCGTTTGACGTGTTTCGGACCTAAAATGGAAGATTTGATGTTTTATGAAATTTGGAAGAAATTATGAATTTCAAGGCTTAATTCATTGTTTTTTATGTTATTTTGGCGATTTGATTACACGGTTAAGTTCGTAGAATATTTTTAAGTTAGTGTGCATGTTTGGTTTGGAACCTCGAGGGCTCGGGTGAGTTTTGGATAGGTGTCGTGGCGGTTTTGGACTTAGAGAAATTGCAGAAAATCTGCAATTTGTGCACAGGCCTTTCCTTCTTCGCGTTCGCGACCTCCTGCCCGCATTTGCAATGCCTTAGCCCGTTCTTCTTCGCGTTCGCGATGAAGCTCTTGCATTCGCGAAGCTTCAGCCTGTTCCTTCTTCGCGTTCACGTAAGGCCAAACGCGATCGCGTAGGCCAAATTTCGGACACCCAGCATTTTACTCTTTGCGTTCGCATCCCACGCCCGTGAACGCGATGCCTTGTCATTTCCTACCCTTCGCGAACGCGACACCTCTGTGCGAACGCGAAGGGCAATTTCTCCCAGTGATTTTAAAGACTCAAAAACATAATGCAAACGGGATTTTCACCACATTTCTCAAACCTTCTACTCTTCAAAGCTCTTGGGCGATTTTTGGAACATTTCTTCACCAAAGTTTCTTGGGTAAGTGCTTCTTAACTCGTTTTCATCATTTTCCATCAATAATATTCGAATTCCTAGGCCTAAACATGTGAAAATAGGTAGAAAATTAGACAATTAGGTAGAGTTAGGGTTTTCAAATATTTCGTGAATTAGACCTCGTTTTGGGGTCGAACGTGAAAGAAAATTTTATATTCGGGCTCGTGGGTGAATGGGTGAATTTATTTTGGTTCAAACCTCGTGTTTTGACCAAGCGGGTCCGGGGTCGATTTTTATAATTTTGGGCAGAATGTTTAGGAAAGTATATTTAGGCATTTGGATTGGTTTTTTAGTATTATTGATGATATTAAATCAATTGTGTATAGATAAGATTGGATTGGAATCAAATTTTGTGACGACCCAAAGGGTCATCACCGGATTTCTCTATTTTTCTGTGCTTCCGAGGCCTTAAAACCATATTTTTACTTGCCTTAATTTGCGTGCACAGTCCGGGTGCGTAGCCGGAAAGCTTAAATATGAATTCTGTGTGAAAAATAATAAATTTTGGTATTAATTTGATTAAAGTTGACTTTGGTCAATATTTTAGGTAAACGGACCCGGACCCGAGATTGGACGGTCCCGGAAGGTCCGTAGGAAAATATGGGACTCGGGCGTATGCCCGGAATCGAAATCCGAGGTATAGAGCCCGAGAAAAAAAATTTTCTGTGAAATTCTTTTTCTGAAATTATTAAGGAAAATAAAAATAAAAATTGATTAAAAGACTGTGATATCAGGCTCGTATTTTGGTACCGACGCCCAGTACAAGTCTTATATGTGATTCAAGCACTTTCTGTAAAATTTGGTTGAAATCGGACGTCGTTTGACGTGTTTCGGACTATAAGTTCCAAATTTGAAAGTTTATGAAGTTTAGAAGAAAATCATGTGTTTTGAGGCTTGATTCTATGCATATGATGTTATTTTGGCGATTAGATCGCACCAGTAAGTATGTATGATCTTTTTGAGGTTGAGTGCATGTTTGGTTTGGAGCCCCGGGGGCTCGGGTGAGTTTTGATAGGCATCAGATTGCATTTTCCATTTTTTGAAAATCTTGTATGCTGGCTTCTGTGATTTTCGCAATTGTGAGCTCGCAAATGCAAGCATTGCTTTGCAATTGCGAAGTCTGGGAAATTCGGGCGCTATCGCAAATGCGATGGTTTGGCTCGCAAATGCGGAGGGGGATGGTTCGAAAATGTGATACCTCTGATCGCAAATGCGACTGAAGGCCATTGCAAATGCGATGCTCCTTTCACAAATGCGGAACCCCGTCTTTTTTCCTGAGTTCGCAAATGCGAACAGAAATGTCGCAATTCCCAAGCCTGTAGGGTTCATAATTGCGAACCCAGCTTCGCATTTCCCATATCCACAGCCCAGCAAATTTTATACTTAGCCGAATTTTTATCACTTTTCACCATTCTTTCAAAAATCCAAACGCCATAGGCGATTTTTCAAGAGCAATCTTCATCCCAAATCATTTGTAAGTTGATTTTTACTCAATTCTTTAAATCTTTAACATCATTAAATATGTTTTCCACTTGAAATCAAAGATTTTCATGGGTAAAATTGAGGATTTTGGGTAGAACCTAGGTTTTCTTAACTTTGGGGATTTGGACCTCAATTTGAGGTTCGATTTCAAAACAAATCATAGATATGAACTCGTAGGGGAATGAATAACCGGGTTTTGGTCCAAACCTCAGGTTTTGACCACGTCGGCCGGGGGACATTTTTCGAATTTTTAGCAAAACTTTGGAAATTCATTCTCATGCATTCAAATTGATTCAACTAGCATTTGTTAATACATTCAAGTGATTTGTGACTAGATTAGAGCGGTTTGGTGGTGAATCCGCGAGGTAAAGCGATAGTTGAGGATTAAGTGGATTTCATGGCTTTGAGGTAAGTGTTTGGTTTAACCCTAGCTTGAGGGAATAGGAGTTGAGTCGTGTTGCTAATTACTAAATGATCGAGTACAATGTATAGGCATGATGACGAGTATCTATACATTGGTGTCTAGCATGACCGGGAGTCCTTATAATGTGATTATCATGACGTGGTTGTGAAGTTCGTGCTTACCTAAGGGTTCCTATATGTTGTGAATAACATGTGAACGATGATATGATCATTTGATTCCTAGGAGCATTGGCTCGAGTTGTGATACGAATATTGAAAGTATATAAATGACTTGATTCTTTGGAGCGTTGGCTCAAAATGGTAAAGTGGATTATCACATAAGAGAGAGTAAGAAAGAGAAAGTGTTGTTGATTATTCCCTTGTCAGGACGTTTGGTTGAACTTGTTGGTTTCTTTCCCTTGTCGGGATTTCTTCAAATACTTGCTTATTTTTATGCCCCACAATTGTGACTATTTGGTTGGGGGAGCCGGACTGTTAAATGACATGGATCGGGTTGCACGCCGCAACAAGAATATATGAGGATCGAGTTGCAGGCCGTAACATTGATAAATGATGAATGAGATGGGTCGGGTTGCACGCTGCAACAAATGGTAAATTGTGGACCGGGTTGCACACCGCAACAGTTAGTGATACAAATGTGTTTATATTGAGCATTGATTCCTTATTTACGGTGAATCAAGGCTGCTTTAGATTGTTACTCTGGATGACTGTTAATATTGTATCTCCCCATAGCATGCTTCCCCCCCCCCCCATGTTGTTAATTGCCTTGTATTCGATATCCGGTGCATATTTATAACTGCACAGGCTTATGTGGTATCCAATCTAGCTTTGTCACTACTTCATCGGGGTTAGGCTAGACACTTACCAGCACATGGGGTCGGTTGTGCTGATGCTACACTTTTGTGCATTTTGCACAAGTCCAGGTACTGAGGATCAGCAGCAGTATTAGTACGGGAGCAAGGGAGCAGGCCTTCATCTTCACGAGACCGAGGTAGCCTTGCAGGCGTCTGCAAGCCCGGCGTCTCTTCCTTATTTTCTCTTTTAGGCTGTTGCCTCATAGTTTTTGAGACAAATAGCTTATATTTTTTTTTCAGACCCTTGTATTTAGTAAATTCTTAGCTTTTCTTGAATATTGTGACACCAAATCTTGGGTAGGAGTTATTATTGATTATTCCGCATTTTGTTTCAGATTTATAAATCAGACTTCTGTTATTATTGTTATTATTAAATTACATGTCCTATATTGATGCTATAAATGGTTGATAGGTTTGTTTATTAATGGGAAGTTAATTAAGTTGGCTTGCCCAGCTATCACGAGTAGGCGCCATCACGACTCCGATGGTAGGAAATCCGGGTCGTGACAAAGTTGGTATCAGAGCACTAGGTTACATAGGTCTCACAACTCACGGACAAACTCGATAGAGTCTGAGGGATCGGTACGAAGACGTCTGTATTTATCCCCAGAGGCTACGGAGTTAGGAAAAGTTCACTTTTATTCTTTCTCGTTGTGCGATTCTATTTCTCAAATACTGATTGTCTTTCTACTATGTTCTTTCGTAGATGGCGAGAAAATGTGCTTCCTTTTCTACCGCACAGCAGCCCGATCCCCTAGTAACAACTCCTGTGAGGGGCAAAGGTTGAGGTCATGCCAGAGGCCGAGGTAGGGGCAGAGCTCAACAGTCCCAGAGGTGGAGCCTCATATTGACTATGATGAGGAGGTTCCAGCCCCAGCAGCTCCGGTGGACTAGCTCAGGTCCCAGGAGGGGTCATGGTCACCCTAGATCTTTAGGACGCTTTAGTCAGATTGGCAGGCTTTATGGAGAGCGTCACTAGAGCGGGTTTGCTTCCAGTATCACCAGCCACTTCTCAGGCTGGAGGAGGAGTTCAGACTCCTGCTACATGTACTGCGGAGCAGGTAGCTCCCCAGGCTCATGTCCCAGTGGTCCAGCCAGCTGTGGCAGCTCAGCCAGGTATTGCAGCCCAGACTGGCAATGGAGCGGCAATGTCTTCGGATGCTTTGTGGAGACTTGATAGGTTCTCCAAGCTCTCCACCACCACATTCAGTGGTGCTTCTTCAGAGGATCCATAGGATTTCTTATTCAGCTGCCATGAGATCCTCCGGACTATGGGTATTATGGAGACCAATGTGGTCGACTTCGCCACCTTTTAGCTTGCAGGATCCGCCAAGACTTGGTGGAGGGACTATTGTTTATCCAGACCAGCAGGGTCGCCAGCATTGACATAGGATCAGTTCGTAGAGTTGTTTTTGGAGAAGTTTCTCCCAGTCACTCAGCGGGAAGCACTTCGCAGGTAGTTCGAGCGCCTCCAGTAGGGCTCCATGATAGTCACACAATACGAGATGCGGTTTATTGATTTGGCACGCCTTGCTATTGTTACACTCCCCACAGAGCGAGAAAGGGTGCGGAGGTTTATTGATGGATTGATTCAGCTGATCCGTCTTCAAATGGATATGGGAGCTGGTAGAGAGATTTCCTTTCAGGAGGTGACCAATGTGGCCCGTAGAGTTAAGATAGCTCTTGCACAGGGAGGCGGTCATGGGTCAGATAAGAGACCCCATTATGCAGGTAGATTCAGTGGTACCTCGTCTGGATGTAGGGATTCTTATGATAGGGGCCATCCCCCGAGGCCCTTTCAGTCAGCTCTCCAGGTTTCTCATGGTACTTCAGAGGGTCGCGGATCTCAGCCACATTATTCCGACCAGCAGCTTCACAGTTCCCCATCAGTACCCATCAGTGCCCCACCACTTCAGAGTTTCCAGGGAGGACATTCAGCCCGACAAACTCCATCACAGTCTTCTCGGCTGCAGCATTCAGGCGGGTGCTATGAGTGTGGCAAGTATGGTCATATCAGGAGGGCTTGCCCAAGGTTGAGGGGTGCTCAGTCACAGCAGCAGGGTCCTCGTCCTATGATTCAGGCAGTAGGTGATCCACAGGCGGCCCAGCCAGCTAGAGGCGGGGGTAGAGGCCATAGAGGTGGAGATAGGGACCATAGAGGTGGAGCTTGGACCACCAGAGGTAGAGGTCAGCCAGTAGCCAATTGTTTCAGAGACATGGTTCATGGAGGTAGGGCCCAGCCCCAGTGTTATTCTTTGCCAGCCAGGCCAGAGGCTGAGTCCTTAGATGCTGTTATTACAGGTACTATTTTGGTCTGTGATAGGGATGCTTCAGTGCTATTTGACCCTGGGTCTACGTATTCATATGGGTCGTCTTATTTTTCACCCTACTTGACTATGCCTAGTGATGCATTGGGTATTTCTGTTTATGTATCTACACCGGTGGGTGATTCTATAGTAGTCGACCGAGTTCATCGTTCCTGTGGGGTAGTGTTTAAGGGTCTTGAGACCCGTGTTGAATTATTTCTTTTAGACATGGTGGATTTTGAATTTATATTAGGGATGGATTGGCTGTCCCTGTATCATGCTATTTTGGATTATCACACCAAGACCGTGACCTTGGCTTTGCCAGATTTGCCCCGATTGGAGTGTAGAGGGACCCCAGTACATGCCACCCGCAGTATTATTTCATATGTTAAGTCTCGACGCATGGTCGAGAAGGGGTGTTTAGCTTATCTGGCGTATGTTCACGATTCCAGCACAGAGGTCCCTTCTATTGACTCTGTTCCTATTGTTCGGGAGTTCCCCGAGGTTTTCCCTTCAGACGTGTCGGGTATGCCGCCCGACAGGGATATTGATTTCTGTATTGATCTGGCTCTGGGCACGCAGCCCATTTCTATTCTGCCGTATCGCATGGCCCCGCCAGAGTTGAAGGAATTAAAGGACCAGTTGCAAGATTTGCTAGAGAACGGTTTTATCAGGCCTAGTGTTTCTCCTTGGGGTGAGCCGGTGTTATTTGTGAAGTAAAAGGATGGATCGATGAGGATGTGCATTGATTACTAGCAATTGAACAAAGAGACGATTAAGAACAAGTATCCACTGCCGAGGGTTGATGATTTGTTTGACCAGCTTCAGGGTGCGAAGGTGTTTTCAAAGATAGACTTGAGATCTGGCTACCATCAACTGAGGATTAAGGCGTCTTATGTCCCTATGACAGCATTCCTCACTCGGTACGGGCATTATGAGTTTCTGGTCATGTCATTTGGGTTGACCAATGCCCCAGCAACATTTATGGAGTTGATGAACCGAGTTTTCAGGCCTTATCTAGATTTGTTCGTGATAGTCTTCATTGACAATATTCTCGTGTACTCTCGTAGCCAGGAGGAGCACGAGCAGCACCTCAGAGTAGTTCTTCAGACTCTGAAGGATAGTCAATCATATGCTAAGTTCTCGAAGTGTGAGTTATGGTTGAGTTCGGTTGTATTTTTGGGTCATGTTTTATCAGCAGAGGGTATTCAGGTAGACCCGAAGAAGATTGAGGCAGTCAAAAACTAGCCTCGACTAGCATCAGCCACCGATATTCGGAGTTTCTTGGGGTTAGCAGGTTATTACCGTCGGTTCGTGGAGGGATTTTCATCCATAGCAGCCCCGATGACCAGATTGACCCAGAAGGGTGCCCAGTTCAGATTGTCAGACGAGTGTGAGGAGAGCTTTCAGAAGCTCAAGACAGCTCTGACTACGGCACCGATATTGGTTTTGCCTACAGGCTCAGGGCCTTATACAGTTTATTGTGATGCTTCCCGTATTGGGCTTGGTGCGATATTGATGCAGGATGACAAATTCATTGCTTATGCTTCGAGGCAATTGAAGATCCACGAGAAGAATTATCCGGTCCATGATTTAGAGGTTGCAACCATTGTTCATGTTTTGAAGATTTGGAGGCATTACTTATATGGTGTGACGTGCGAGGTGTACACTGATCACAAGAGTCTGCAATACTTGTTCAAGCAGAAGGAGTTGAACTTGAGGCAGCGGAGGTGGTTGGAGCTATTGAAGGATTATGATTTTACTATTTTACACCACCCGGGGAGGGCCAATGTGGTGGCCGATGCATTGAGTAGGAAGTCCGCCAGCATGGGTAGTCTTGCTTATGTTCCGGTCAGCCAGAGACTGCTTGCTTTGGATATTCAGGACTTGGCCAATTGGTTTGTGAGGTTGGACATTTTTTATCCTAGCAGAGTGTTAGCTTGCACGATTGCTCGTTCTTCATTATTGGAGCGTATCCGTGATCGACAGTTTGATGATCCCTATTTGTGTGTCCTGAGAGACACGGTGCAGTGTGGATGTGCCACGAAGGTGACCTTAGATGATGATGGTGTTTTGAGGTTGCAGGGGCGAGGTTTGTGTGCCCAATGTCGATGGGATTCGAGAGTTGATCTTAGCGGAGGCCCATAGTTCTTGGTATTCTATTCACCCGGGTGCCGCGAAGATATACCAGGACTTGCGGCAGCATTATTGGTGGTGTAGGATGAAGAAAGATATTGTTGCATATGTGGCTCGATGTTTGAACTGTCAGCAGGTTAAGTATGAGCATCAGAGGCCTGGTGGTTTGTTTCAGAGGATTGAGCTTCCCGAGTGGAAGTGGGAGAGGATTACCATGGATTTCGTTACTGGACTTCCGATGACTCAGAAGAAGTTTGATGCTATCTGGGTCGTTGTTGATAGGCTGACCAAGTCAGCACATTTTATTCCTGTTGCAGCCACTTATTCATCGGAGAGGCTAGCTCAGATCTACATCCGAGAGATTGTTCTTCTTCATGGGGAACCAATATCCATCATTTCGGACCGGGGTACACATTTTACCTCGCACTTCTGGAGAGAAGTCCAGCAAGAGTTGGGCACATGGGTTGAGTTGAGCACATCGTTCCATCCTCAGACGGACGGCCAGTCCCAGAGGACTATTTAGATATTGGAGGATATGCTCCGAGCCTGTGTCATTGATTTTGGAGGCTCGTGGGACCAGTTTTTGCCTTTAGCGGAGTTTGCCTACAACAACAGGTACCAGCCCAGCATTCAAATGGCTCTATATGAGGCATTGTATGGTAGGCGATGTCGGTCTCCAGTCGAATGGTTTGAGCCGGGAGTGGCTGGGTTATTGGGTACAGATTTAGTTCAGGAGGCCTTGGATAAGGTCAAGATCATTTAGGACAGGCTTCGTTCGGCTCAGTCGTAGCAAAAGAGTTATGTGGATCGTAAGGCTCGAGATGTAGCTTTCATGGTTGGTGAGCGGGTCTTGCTCCGAGTGTCGCCCATGAAGGGTGTGATGAGATTTGGGAAGAAGGGAAAGCTTAGCCCCAGTCATTGGCCCATTTGAGATCCTCCATCGTGTGGGAGAGGTGGCTTAGTTACTTGCCTTGCCGCCCAGCTTGTCAGTCGTGCGTTCAGTGTTTCATGTGTCCATGCTTCGGAGGTATCACAGCGATCCATCCCACATGTTAGATTTCAGCACTGTCCAGTTGGACAAGGATCTATCTTACGAGGAGGAGCCGGTAGCTATCCTATACCGGCAGATTCAACAATTGAGGTCAAAAAGTTTTCCTTCAGTGCGTGTCCAGTGGAGAAGTCAGCCTCCTGAGGCATCGATCTGGGAGTCCGAGTCTGATATGCGGAGTCGTTATCCTCATCTATTTCCCAACTCAGGTACTTCTCTCTTTTGTCCGTTCGAGGAAGAACGGTTGCTTTAGAGGTGGAGAATATGACGACCCAAAGGGTCATCACCGGATTTCTCTCTTTTTCCGTGCTTCTGAGGCCTTGAAAACCTCATTTTTACTTGCCTCGATTTGCATGCACAGTCCGGGCACTTAGCCGGAAAGCTTAAATATGAATTATGTGTGAAAAATGATGAATTTTGGTATTAATTTGATTAAAGTTTACTTTGGTCAACATTTTGGGTAAACAGACCCGGACCCAAGATTGGACAGTCCCGGAAGGTCCATAGGAAAATATGGGACTCGGGCATATGCCCGAAATCGATATCCGAGGTGTAGAGCCCGAGAAAATAATTTTTCTGTGAAATTGTTTTTCTGAAATTTTTAAGGAAAATAGAAATGAAAATTGATTAAAAGACTGTGATATCGGGCTCGTATTTTGGTTCCAACACCCAGTACAAGTCTTATGTGTGATTCAAGTGCTTTCTGTAAAATTTGGTTGAAATCGGATGTCGTTTGACGTGTTTCGGACTATAAGTTCCAAATTTGAAAGTTTATGAATCTTAGAAGAAAATCATGTGTTTTGAGGCTTGATTCTATGCATATGATGTTATTTTGGCAATTTGATTGCACGAGTAAGTCTGTATGATATTTTTGAGGTTGAGTGCATGTTTGGTTTGGAGCCCCCGGGGCTCGGGTGTGTTTTGGATAGGCATTGGATTGCATTTTCCATTTTTTTGAAAATATGGTATGCTGGATTTTGTGATTTTCGCAAATGCGAAGGGAGAACTCGCAATTGCGAGCTCGCAAATGCGAGCATTACTTCGCAATTGTGAAGTCTGGGAAATTCGGGCACTATCTCAAATGTGATGGTTTGGCTCGCAAATGCGGAGGGGGAAGGTTCTCAAATGTGATACCTCCGATCGCAAATGCGATTCTCCTTTCGCAAATGCGGAACCCCGTCTTTTTGCCTGAGTTCGCAAATGCGAACAAAAATGTCACAATTTCCAAGCCTACAGGGTTCGCAATTGCGAACCCAGCTTCGCATTTCCTCTATCCGCAGCCCAGCAAATTTTATACTTAGCCGAATTTTCATCACTTTTCACCATTCTTTCAAAAACCCAAACGCCATAGGCAATTTTTCAAGAGCAATCTTCATCCCAAATCATTTATAAGTGATTTTTACTCAATTCTTTCAATCTTTAACATCATTAAACATGTTTTCCACTTGAAATAAAGGATTTTCATGGGTGTAATTGGGGATTTTGGGTAGAACCTAGCTTTTCTTAACTTTGGGGATTTGGACCTCAATTTGAGGTTCGATTTCAAAACAAATCATAGATATTAACTCATAGGGGAATGGGTAACCGGGTTTTGGTCCGAACCTCAGGTTTTGACCACGTGGGATCGGGGGCATTTTCGGAATTTTAAGCAAAACTTTGGAAAATTCATTCCCATGCATTCAGATTGATTAAACTAGCATTTTTTAATACATTCAAGTGATTTGTGACTAGATTCGAGCGGTTTGGTGGTGAATCTGCGAGGTAAAGCGATAGTTGAGGATTAAATGGATTTCAAGGCTTTGAGGTAAGTGTTTGGTTTCACCCTAGCTTGAGGGAATAAGAGTTGAGTCTTGTTGCTAATTGCTAAATGATCGAGTACAATGTATAGGCATGGTGACGAGTATCTATACATTGGTGTTTAGCATGACCGTGAGTCCTTATAATGTGATTATCATGACTTGGTTATGAATTCCGTGTTTACCGAAGGGTTCCTATATGTTGTGAATAACATGTGAATGATGATATGATCATTTGATTCCTAGGAGCATTGGCTCGAGTTGTGATATGAATATTGAAAGTATATGAAATGACTTGATTCTTTGGACCGTTGGCTCAAAATGGTAAAGTGGATTATAACATAAGAGAAAGTAAGAAAGAGAAAGTGTTGTTGATTATTCCTTTGTCGGGACATTTGGTTGAACTTGTTGGTTTGTTTCCCTAGTCGGGATTTCTTCAAATACTTGCTTATTTTTATGCCCCTCAATTGTGACCGTTTGTTTGGGGGAGCCGGACTGTTGAATGACATGGATCGGGTTGCACGCAGCAACAAGAATATATGAGGATCGGGTTGCACGCCGCAACATTGATAAATGATGAATGAGATGGGTCGGGTTGCATGCCGCAACAGTGGTATTGTGGGTCGGGTTGCACGCCGCAACAAATGGTAAATTGTGGACCGGGTTGCACGCCGCAACAGTTAGTGATACAAATGTGTTTATATTGAGCATTGGTTCCTTATTTACAGTGAATCTAAGCTGCTTTAGATTGTTACTCTGGATGACTGTTAATATTATATCTCTCCATAGCATGCTTCCCCTCCCATGTTGTTAACTGCCTTGTATTCGATTTCCGCTATATATTTATAACTGCACAGACTTATGTGGTGTCCAGTCTAGCCTTGTCACTACTTCACCGGGGTTAGGCTAGACACTTACCAGCACATTGGGTTGGTTGTGCTGATGCTACACTTCTGTGCATTTTGCACAGGTCCAGGTTATGAGGAGCAGCAGCAGTATTAGTACGAGAGCAGGCTTTCATCTTCACGAGACCGAGGTAGCCTTGCAGGCATCCGCAGGCCTGGTGTCTCTTCCTTATTTTCTCTTTTAGACTGTTGCCTCCGAGTTTTGAGACAAATAGCTTATATATTTCTTTCAGACCCTTCTATTAATTAAATTCTTAGCAGTTCGTGAGTAATGTGACACCAAATTTTGGGTAGGAGCTATTATTGATTATTCTGCATTTTGTTTTAGATTTATAAATCTGACTTCCGTTATTATTGTTCTTATTAAATTCCATGTCCTATATTGATGCTATAAATGGTTGATAGGTTTGTTTATTAATGGGAAAGTAATTAAGTTGGCTTGCCTAGCTATCACGAGTAGGCACCATCACGACTCCGATGGTGGGAAATCCGGGTCATGACAAATTTGAAAGGAAAAGCGGTGCTTAAGGATTGAGTTGGCCATAGAACTTCCAGGTAAGTGTTTGATCTACCCTAGCTTGAGGGAATAGGAGTTGAGTCATATTTGTTTCTTGTTAATTGTCGAGTACGATGTATAGGCATGGTGACGAGTATCTCTACATTGGTATCTAGTATGACCGTGAGTCTTTACATTTCTAATATTTGGATTTTGCTATATCTTCCATGTTTGAATGGTGATTTGTATATGTTGTGAAGAGTATATGAAGGAAATTGTGATATTTAATGTTCGAGGAGCGTTGGCTCAAATTATAAATGAAATACTGAGTAAGAATGAAAGAAAGAGAAAGAATCATTGAATTATTCCCTCGCCAAAAATATTTATGGAATTGTTGACATATTCCTTGCTGAAAATTTTATCATATATTATTGAGTCCTTGTTGGACCCCTATTAATATTTTTTTTTCAGCCTATTCCCTCGCCCTTCAACTGTGATTGTTGCTTGGGTGAGGAAGAGAGCAAAAGCACGAAGGGTGATACCGTGCATTGTTTGATATTATGATGGGAGCGGGTGGTACGCCTACCACAAATGATATATTGAAATGGGAGCAAGTGGTACGCCTACCACAAATGATATATTGAAATGGGAGCGAGCGGTACGCCTACCATAAATGATATATTGAAATAGGAGCGAGCGGTACGCCTACCACAAATGATATACTGAAATGGGAGCAAGTAGTACACCTACCACAAATGATATATTGAAATGGGAGAGAGTGGTAAGTCTACCATAAATGATATAATGAAATTGGAGCGAGTGGTATGCCTACCACGACATATTATGAAATAGGAGCGGGTGGTACGCCTACCAAGAGATATTATGAAATGGGAGCGGGTGGTACGCCTACCACGAGATATGAGGAATGGGATCAGGTTGCACGCCTGCAACAAGATGAGCTGAATATGAAAATTGTCTTTATTTCTTATTTCCGTGTTAGAAGTTAAACTGTAGATTGTTTCTCCTTTATTCCTGATATCCTGTTTATATCTTATACCCCTGAAGCATGTTCCCTTCCCACATTGACTGATTGTTTCTTGTACTTCCTTGTTGTGTGTGTGTGTGTGTGTGTGTGTATATATATATATATATATATATATATATATATTCGAACTGCACAGCATTAATTGGATCTCTGGTCCTAGCCTCGTCACTACTTCATCGGGGTAGGCTAGGCACTTACCAGCACATGGGGTTGGTTGTGCTGATACTACACTATGTGCTCTTTTGCATAGATACAGGTTTCGAACAGCGGCAGCAGCAGTAACGCGGGTGTTAGCATTTCGACCAGCGAGATACCGAGGTAGCCTTGTAGGCATCCGCAGGCCCGGCGTCTCTTCTATCTTTATTTCAGTCTGTTATCTCATTAAATTCGAGACAAACAGTTTTATATTTCTTTCAAACGGTTGTGTGTAGTACTCTTAGTAGTTCGTGGGTAATGTGACACCAGTTCTTGGGTAGAGGTTTCTATTGAAATTTTGTATTTTATTCAGTCTTATTAACTTAAGTCTTCCACTCATTTAATTTATTACTATGTATTTATATTATTATTATTGTTAAATTGTTAAAAGATGAATCCTGAAAACGAAAAAGGTAAATAAGATTTGGCTTGCCTAGCTCCTATTAGTAGGCGCCATCAAGACTCCCAAGGGTGGTAAATCTGGGTCGTGACAAGTTGGTATCAGAGCACTAGGTTACATAGGTCTCACAACTCATGGACAAGCTTAGTAGAGTCTGAGGGATCGGTACGGAGACGTCTGTATTTATCCCCCAGAGGCTACATAGTTAGGAAAAAGTTTCACATTTGTTCTTTCTTGTCATGCGGTTCTGCAAAGCTAATTGAATTTCTACTCTTGTCTTTCCACGAATTGCGAAGTCACGTACCGCTTCTTCAGCCGAACAACGACACAGACCGGTGATAGATCAACTATGTCTTAAGAAGTTTTGCGAAGGTCGGATATGTTTCACCAAACTCTTCGCTACCACTTTCAACGGTGCATCGTTTGAGGACCCACGGGATTTTCTTGATCGTTGCTATGAGGTATTGCAAAACGTGAGAATAGTTGAAAGCGAGGGGGTTAATTTTGCTGTGCTTCGGATGACAAGTAGAGGTAGTGGAAAGATAATGTATTTACCAGACCAGTTGTGGTTCCAACGGAAGATGCAGACGTATCAAGAGATCACCTAATGAATCATGTAGGGGTTCAACGGACCTTGACGTCTGGCAGATTTATTTGAGTTGTGAAGGACAAATACTGTGGATTATCGGATGTTGTGACCTTTGACTTAGCGCCAAATGGGGATCCCACTATCAGTGAATGGATCGTATAGTCATATGTTATGTCATTTTTGGCTTGGAATGTATATATATGGTACGGAAAGGTTCCCCAATAATTTATACATATTTAAGGCTTGGTAATTTACAGGGGGTAAGGTTGGAACTTATGGTATGTCTGCCTCCTTAATAATCCAACACTTTAGCATCAAGGGAGTTAGGGAAACAACTTTAAATTTAGAAAAGGTCTACTCAGTGTGTGTCACGACCCAAAAATCCCTCCGTTGGGTTTCGTAATAGCACCTAGTCTCTAAACTAGGTAAGCCTAACATTAACAGAAATAACATTGATATTTATTAACTTAAAATAAA
>MU710874.1:0-21300 GCA_026770625.1 Nicotiana glauca | reverse complement strand
ATATATATATTTTGTATTTTCTTGATTTTATAAAATTGAGATTAAACTAACAATTATACTAATTAAAGTCTAAAATTATTTAATAATTATTTTGTAGTAGTTTCCAATTAAAACAATAAAAATGCTAAAATGAATTATTTTGTGATTTTCTTTAAATTTTTAAAATGAATTAATACCTATTTTTTATTTTTAATATGAGTTATTATGCCACCAATTAATACGAAAAATGCAACAAAATTCCTAAAAATTGTAAAGTCATTTTATTTGATCTTTTGGAATAATTTGCTTAGGGCAAAAATCACGTGCTCACACCATGTTTCAGTCAAACCGGGCCCTATTGATGACCCCTCGAGGATCCTGTCCTCGATCCATCCTCCTATCGTTGCGGGGCAGATTCCGCCTTGGGGCATTCCTTCTGTCTTCGAGGTACAACTAATACCATTTTTTGCTTGGCTTCGTCTCTTTTTCCGGGAATCTGCTTGGGTACACCGAGCCCGATGGGGCCCCCAGCTGGTCATCCTTTGCCCTGATATTTGATTGATATTAGTTGTGGACGTCTGACTAGGTTACGGTCGGGTATTCGATCAGATTTTGCTTTAGTTATTTCGAAGTCGTGGAGCTCCGTTCATTCAGGCCTTGGGTGAAGGCCTGCACTGCCCAATCATTGGAGACTGGCAGTAAATCCATTCATTCCATCTGGAACCGGGTCACGAACTCCCGTAGCATCTCGTTTTCTCTTTGTTTGATTTTTAAAACGCGAACTTCCTCATTGCTACTTTAATGGCTCCAGCGTGTGCTTTTACAAAAGAGTCTGCTAATATGGTGAATGAGTCTATGGAGTCGGGGCCAGGTTATGGTACCACATCATGGCCCCCTTTGAAAGCGTTTCTCCAAACTTTTACAATAGTACGGATTCTATCTCGTCGCTCTTTATGTCGTTACCTTTTATCGCGCAGGTATACGTAGTAACATGTTCGTTGGGGTCGGATGTGCCGTTGTACTTAGGGAGTTCCGGCATTCTGAACTTTTTCGGGATAGGTTTCGGTGCCACTTCTTCGGGGAATGGCCTTTGAACGAATTTCTTTGAATCTAGACCCTTAAGGACTGGAGGGGCGCCAGGGATTTGATCGACCCTAGGTTGTAGGTCTCGACCATTTTATCGTTGGTTGCAATCATTTTCTCTCCCGATTCGATCCTTTTGGTGAGGTCCTCGAGTAATTTTACGATAGCGGGGTCAGCCACCGACTCGTTGTTGCTTGACTTTTCGAGCACCCGTTCTGCAGAGGGAACTATATCTTTTTGCAGAGGGAACTATATCTGGTGCCACTGTATTGGGGGTTCTTGGGTGGCTCTGTAGCTGAGCGATTGCTAGTTGTTGTCCTGCAACATTTCAAAGATAACGTGAAGACTAACTTCCTATTCTTCCCGGGCTGGGGTTTTTTGCGCTTCCAGTTGGTCGTTGCGTCATACGCTCCTATCGATGTGAAATGTTTTGTCTACTTGCTGAGCGTCCTGCAAATCCACATCCAGTGGGATTGGTCCGTGAATGCCGTCAGGATTCTGCGGAGGTACTCCGATGGTCGGGATGGCCACGCCGTTTTCCCCGTGGTCTTCGAGGTCGTTGTTCTCAACCATGTTTATCGAGTCGGATATTTTGATCTGCAATCAAAGAGTTCTCAGGAAAGAAAAAGTGTGAAAGATATCATGAATTTAAGTGACAAAAATAGCAAGAAAATAATCACTATTACTTTTAGCCCCACGGTGGGCGCCAAACTATTTACCGTGAAAATGGTAATAACAATTAAATTTATAAATGGGTCTCTAAAATATGTGATCTATTCCCGATCTAATTTGTAAGGGTGATTAATGCTAAAACATGGAGTAAAACAGTAAAGAACGAGCTAGCCAAAACGATAATCGAACTAGTAAGGGATCGTTCCCAATCTTTAGAGCAAACCAGGGGGTACCTCGGGGTTAGACCTCGAGCCTACCTCGGGTTTATCGAGGGTGGTAGGGAAGGTGAATAGAAGATAAATACACAAGTAAGTAAAGCTTTATATGATCAATTTTGAGTCAAACGTTTGAAGAACAGACTAATAAATAATAAAATGCTCGAGATGAGATATAATAGGCAAACCGAGAGAATAGCTATCGATGGATATGACTTAAAACCAGAGAGGAATTTAGAGAAAGAGAGAGAATATTATTGCTTTCTTTGTAAGGACAACACGAGATGTCTGAAAAAAGGGGGCGTCCAAACTTGATATGAAATAAACAAATACAATAAAAAAAGGAAATGTGACAGCCCGCTTTTCTTTTTAGGAGAACTAGCATCCAGCCGTTTGGAGAAATCTCGAGGGCCCTAGACACATCCTTCGGGGAATATCTTCGCCCATCAGGGTCTTAATCGATGCTCGATCTGGGCAAGGCATCAGCTAGGTCTCGAGGGGGGAGCCGAACCAAGATCCGTGCCTTCGGAATTTGCTCTCCGAAGCACTATGTCGAGGAAAATTGGTCTCCTGATTTCCCCGCATACATAAAAGACATGAATGGAACACAACTACTTAGTTATTTTAAAGTGACAACACTGAAAATTCGTGATTCATGCATCACACCTTTCTTATAAAGCTCTCCTTCCTTATTTGAGAATCTATCGTATTTTTCCGAATTTATTTGTATAGATGTTTCTTCCCTACCAACAATAGCAAAAGTTATAATAACCACCAAATTAAATTTTTTGAACCATATAAAAGCTCCAAAACCTTAGTCAATAAAATATATGTCAGCAACAAAGGAACATTTAACTATAGGTTATATCCACCTTTGTTCATGATATTCACCAGTTGTTAACGACCACGACACCTGTACAATCTTCAGACCCTTAAGTTGGAAAGAAAGTAGCTTTTGGCCTCCGATAATTTCAATCATCTACTGATATTCTTCTTGAATATTCAGATGTAATTGATCATAAATAAACATAAATGATATTAATAAAAGTAAAAGTAGACATAGCTTAGTATCGCCACAATGAGCAAATAAACTACATGCATAAAGTTAGGAAGTTTTAAATAAATAAAAAATGAAAGAAATTTGTTGAACTTCATGTACTCTTTTGGTAATCGGGACATTCTTAACCTTGAAGCAACAACTAATGTCATATTAAACTCACAGAGAGATAACATCTATTTAAGATTGTACTTCGAAAATAATAAACTTATTGCATAACCTATCTTTTCAACCATTCACTTCAGAACTTGACATATTGTTGGTCCTACCTGAAGAAGCCATATTTGTCTTTTCAGTAATAGAATATTTGTTAAGAGTGATTGAGTATATTTATGCATTTGTATTCATTAGTTAGTTATTTAGAGAACTTGTATGGTTTAGTTAGTTATTCGTTAGTTAATTGTAGTGGAACTTTCACTACTTGATAGTTGTCACTATGTGTATATATATTACATCATATGCAATCAATACACACTTTTGCATTTCTTCAATTCTCCTCTTCTATTCCAGAATGTTCTCAAGCCCAGCTCAGAGCTTCATCTCCAATGGAGAATGAACCAAGTAGTTTCAGTTCCTCACATGGTATCAGAGCGAGGCTCTGTCTCTCTGTATCATCCTTGTTCTCATGCTCTTCCGCTTCAACCTTGTTTTGATATCACACATCAAACTTCGTGAGTTTACCCAATCGCAATTTCACCTTTGTTTTTCCACCGATTCGACTGAATTTAGGTTCAAACTAAATCTGAATATAAATCTTCTAAGTTTTTGTATTGATCTCTCATTTCATCTCAATTTTCATTTTAGACCATTTCTTTCTTGATTGTATCAATTTATCACTCCAATTTGATTCTGAGTTGTAGTTCAATTTTCGATTCTATTTGAGTTGTAGTTCCTTGTTTCGTCTTCAATTTTTCAATTCTTCAAATTATGGCCGGAGAAGATGATGTTGCTGATCTAGTTGTTGGGACACCAAATCTGGTAATAGAAGTCATGGATTCCATTAATCCTCTGTACATGCATCCATCAGAAAATGTTGGATCGAGTTTGGTACCTATACCTTTTGATGGAATAGGATATAGATCCTGGAGAAGAGGATTTCTACGATCATTGTCTATGAAGAACAAAATTGGATTCATCAAGTGTAATAAACTTAATTTTGATTCTGCCAGTTATGGACAGTGGGAAAGATGTGACGATATGGTCACCTCATGGATTTTGAATTCACTTTCGAAGGATATAGCAGATAGCCTGCATTATGTGAATAATGCAAAGGAGCTTTGGCAGTAATTGGAAGACAGATATGACCACACTAACAGAGCAAAAATGTATCAGCTTCAAAAGGAAATCAATGATTTAAGCCAAGGCTCACTAGACATTACTGGCTATTACACAAAGATGAAAAACTTTGGGAAGAATTGCACATTTTGAATGCCAACACTCAGTGCAATTGCCAATGTGTTTGTGGAGAAAAGGCAAATATGCATAAGGCAGAACAAGACAGAAGGCTAATTCAATTTTTTATGGGCTTAAACGAGGTGTACACAATACTAAAAGGTAGCATCTTAATGATAAATCCACTGCCCACAATGGCTCAAGAATTCTCAAATTTGATTCAGGAAGAAAACCAACGTGAAGATATGCCACACAATCAGTTAAACCTAGAATCAGTCTCAATGAATGTTCATGGTCAACCTAACAATGGTTTTAGAACAAATTATAACTAGGTGACAAACACAGGAAGCCATTCCAACAGATCAAGATACAGAGGTCCACGTATGTTTTGTGACTACTGCAAAAGGCAAGGCCATACAAAGGATAAGTGCTACAAATTACATGGTTTCCCGCAGCACTTTAAAAGAGGTAAAAATACAGCATCAGCAGCAAATATACATGCAGGACCTCAAGAATTTCCTACTGGAGAACATGATCTTGCTGAGAGTAATGGACGAAATCAACCTCACACTCAAACTGCACCAAACCTATCTAAGGACCAGTACAATCAACTGCTGAGCCTATTGGAGAAGCTTCACATTGGAACTGTAGTTGAGACCTCAAACAACATCACAAATGGAACTCCAAACTTTGCAGGTATATTGGCTTGCTGTACTTATGATGAAATCATTGGTGATTTTTCATATAAGTGTTCACATTTACCTACTGTCTTTTGGATCTTGGATTCTGGTGCATCAAATCACATGTCCTATAACAAGAGTTCATTCACCAACACTAGAGTCTTACCATATCCCTTCTTAGTCACCCTTCCAAATGATTACAGGGTTAAAGTAACAGAAATAGGTGATGTAGTTCTTAGTCCAAAGCTGACTTTGTACAGAGTACTGTTTGTTCCTAGCTTCAAGTTCAACTTGATCCCTATTCATTCATTGACCTTACAACTCAAGTCCATTGTTAATGTTTCTGCCTATACATGTATATTGCAGACCCCTTCAATGAAAAGGCCTCTGGAGATTGGTAGAGCAAGGAATGGCTTGTATTTCCTCTGCTCAGAGTGCCAATCAGCAAATCCAGCTTCTTCGTTCAGTTATGGTATTTCTAACTCATGTCATGATACTAAAAGTGTGCAGACTAGCTCATTGTCTACATCTCCATTTGTAAATAGTTACCAGTCAAATAATAAAACATTCTGTACTAATGAGAGTTTAGGTAGTTTATATGATTCTGTACAAGCATCTAAGTCACCTTTCTTTACCACTGTAAATACCTTTCATTCACATAATAAAAGAGCTTCTTCAAATGTCCCTAATTCCTTATCTGTATCAAGTCATGGAGTTTGTGTTGATTGCTTATGGCATAATAGATTAGGCCATGTGCCTTTTGTGAGAATGAGGGGGATCCATTCCATGCCAACCAATTTTGCACCTAAGCAGCCCTTTCTTTCTTCAATTTGTCTTATGGCTAGACAGGGCAGACTCCCATTTTCACATAGAACCACATTATCCACTCACATCTTTGATCTGCTACATGTAGACCTTTGGGGACCCTACCACCTTGCCACACATGACAACCACAAGTATTTCCTAACCATAGTGGATGACTGTAGCAGATTCACTTGGACACAGTTGTTGAGCTCTAAAAGTAATGCACTTGAGGCAATCAAAGTGTTTGTCTCCATGATTGAGAACCAATTTCAGGTTTCTATCAAGACCGTTATGTCTGATAATGGACTGGAGTTCACCAGTAATGAGGCATCAACCTTTTTCCAAAGTAAAGGAATTATCTATTAAAGAACCTGTCCCTATAGACTACAGCAAAATGATGTGGTTGAAAGGAAACACAAACATCTCTTGGAGACAGCAAGGGCCCTACTATACCAGTCAAAATTGCCCTTAAAGTACTGGGGAGAGTGCATTCTAACAGCAACATACTTAATAAATAGACTCCCTTCTTCAATTTTGAACAACAAATGCCCATTTGAAATTCTCTATAAAAACAAGCCTACATATTCCCATTTGAGAAGTTTTGGGTGCCTATGCTATACTACCATTCTTAAACCTCACAAAGATAAATTTGAACCAAGAGCTAGCCCACATATATTTGTAGGATACCCCTTTGGATCAAAAGGATACAAGGTACTTGATTTGTGCAGTAAAAGGATACACATATCTAGAGATGTCCAGTTCCTTGAACACATTTTTTCATTTGCTATTTCTCCTGATCATTCTACTTTTCCTTCCATCTTAAAGTTCATAACCTCTAGTCCAAGTTGTGCTCCAAATCAGGTCCAAGTCATGGAAGATTGTGATCAAACTGATACTTTGAATGAATGTCCGCTGCAGGATAGAGAACACATTTACCACTCTGTTACTACTTCTCCTGCACCCACTGATGCTATTGCAGACCCCTCTCCACAAGATACACCTAGTGTGCACACACATGAATCACAAACAACAACTAACCTGGACTCTACCACAAATGTTATACCTAATTTCCCTACTAATTCTCATATTATATTGCTTGAGCCTAGGAAATCCTCAAGAGTTCATAATCCACCTTCTTACTTAAATGACTATGTTTGCTCCCTTCCAATACTGAAAAAACAAAACACAATATGAACACACACAAATACTGAATTCTCTCCTCTCTAAAACACAACAGATTTCACTTCACATTTTGTCACAATAGTCAGCAGGTCATGAGGAACATTTCTCATGAGATTGAACCATGTTCATATGAGGAGGCAGCCATGAACCCTGCTTGGGAAGCAGCCATGACACAAGAATTTGAAGCCTTATATGCTAATGATACTTGGGATCTAGTAGTTTTGCCTGTAGGTAAGAAGACCATAGGATGCAGAAGGGTGTATAAGATCAAACACAAGGCAGGTGGAAGCATAGAAAGATTCAAAGCAAGACTTGTAGTTAAAGCCTATTCACAACAAGCAGGGATAGATTATACAGAGACCTTCTCTCCTGTTGTCAAAATGACAACTGTCAAAACACTGATAAGTGTAGCTGTGAAGAAAGGTTGGGATATCTTCCAACTAGATGTCAATAATGCCTTATTACATGGAGAGTTGAATGAAAAATTGTATATGGATGTGCCATAAGGCTTACAAGTTGACACACCAGGCATTGTGTGCAAGTTGAAGACGTCCTTGTATGGACTGAAGCAAGCAAGTAGACAATAGTATGACGAACTCACAGAATCTCTTTGTTCAAGGGGTTCTGTACATTCATTAAATGACTATTCCCTTTTCTACAAAAAGAGTGCCGCCTCCAGCATATTTGTGACTATGTATGTGGATGACTTTATCCTCACAGGAACAGATTCAAGTGAGATCACAGCATTGAAGAGTTCCCTACATGATAAATTTAGAATCAAGGACTTAGGCAAACTGCACTATTTTTTGGGTCTAGAGATATTCTATAAGGCTGATGGAGTACTCATTTCTCAGAGAAAATTTGCCACAGATCTATTGAAAGAGTATGACTACCTGGGATATAATACAGTGACTTCTCCACTTGACTGCACTGTCAAACTAAAGGCAATTGAGGGACAATTATTGACAGACCCTACTTTATATACGAAGCTTGTGGGAAAGCTAAACTTTCTCACAAATACAAGGGTGGACATTACCTATAGTGTACAGCACCTGAGTCAGTTCATGCAATCCCCAAGAGAACCATATTTCAAAGTTGCATTTCACGTGCTTAGATATCTCAATGTTGATACCGCACTGGGCATCTTCATGTCCAATAGTCCTGACTATACCTTGAGAGCATATTGTGATTCAGATTGAGTTGCCTGCCTTGATTCAAGAAGATCAGGGCATAGTTTTGATTAGAGAAAGTGCAGTCAGGTGGAAATGAAAAAAGCAAGACACAATCTCCTTATCATCTGCAGAAGCTGAGTACAGATCCATTCGCAAGGTAGTTGGTGAAGTGATATGGTAAAGGAGGCTGCTAGAGGAATTGATTGGTACTTGTTAAGAACCTATTCCTGTTTTCTGTGACAGCCAAGCTGCTGTACATATGGCAAGAAATCCCGTGTTTCATGAGCATACAAAACACATAGAAGTTGATTGTCATTTCGTAAGAGATAAGCTGCAAAATGGACTAATCACTCTGCATCATATTTCAACAAATGATCAATTAGCTGACATTCTAACCAAGGCTTTGACTGGAATTAAACATACGAGTATCCTTGGCAAGTTGGCAGTGACTTCTTCCCCACCAACTTGAGGGGAGTTGTTAAGAGTGATTGAGTATATTTATGCATTTGTATTCGTTAGTTAGTTAGAGAACTTGTATGGTTTAGTTAGTTATTCGTTAGTTAATTATAGTGGAACATCCACTACATGATAGTTGTCACTATGTGTATATATATTACATCACATGCAATCAATACACACTTTTGTATTTCTTAAATTCTCCTCTTCTGTTCCAGAATGTTCTCAAGCTCAGCTCGGAGCTTCATCTCCAATGGAGATTGAACCAAGTAGTCTCAGTTCCTCACAATATTTATTTTGGAAAGCTTTAGTAATAGACTATCTCCTTGCTAAAATATAAATAAATCTACACTTACAAAGAATAATAAGCAAAAGCAGCCTAGTTCCATCTTCCATGTATATTGAAAAAAACAACGAACAAGAATCAAAACAAAAGACAGATATCAAACTTGATTCAAATGTCAAATATTTCTAAAATTTGAGGAAGAAACAATGTATCTAGTTTCCAATGTAAGGGTAAACTACCTATGTTCATAATCTATTTCTCCAACTTTCACTTATCTATTTCCTTGCAAAATCTTTGAAATTGATCAAATTCACGCTGGTAATTTTTAGTAGTCAACTAAGATCGAAAGAGGGTACCAAAATACCTTTGTTGCTAGTACAATTTAATTAAGGCCTATCAGCTAATTAAGACCCATGACTAAACAATAGTCGTAGTGAGGGTACGACCTCAGAAGGTCGGAGCAAAAACGTGCTCCTAAGTCTCGTCGTCCCATCGAGGACACGTGACCTATCTTTGTATTATTTTATTGTTTCAAGGGGGTTCTCCTGTTATATAAAGGAGGATCCCAATGTTGTAAAGGGGATCAGATCTTTTCTAATACAAGCTCTCTCTCTCTACCTTTTACTCTCTAGAACACTCAATCTATCAAAAGCAATAAGAGATATTATTCACATTTCTAGGTCTTATTATTTTCGATTACGATTTACCTTTGATCTATTTTTTAATTGTATTTGCTTGCAAAGTATTTATTAACTTTCGAGTCAAATAATTTGGCGCCGTCTGTGGGGATTTCGGCAATCGGAATCATAGTTTGCACCTAGAATCTTAAGAACAAACCACCCTCCTTCACACCCTATTGAAATCAAAAAACGGCAGAAAATGATGCAATATCGAAAGCAATAGCAGGTGTCACAACCAACCTCATTGGCCCCCTCAACGAGGCCGGTAGAGAAAATATCTTGAGTACAACACCTGCCAGCACTCAAGAGGGAGAAATCTCACCCTTTCCATCTGAAGATCTGATGATCTTGCACGAAAAAGGAGCTTCCACGTCAGTAGTCAAAGAAACACCGCCCCCAGTGGTCAAGAAGCTACTGGAAGAGTCGTTGATGAACACCCTAGGCAACTTGCTCGAAAAATCGCCCCAAAACAACATTAAAAGCCCGCTAACAATAGACACCGCTACTATTAGTGAACATGATACTGTACGTACAAACAACAACTACTCCAATTACCAAACCAACGATGGTACACTTACAACCATCCTTAAAAAAATAGAGGAAATGGAGAGCGAAAATAAGGCACTTCGGGATCTAATGAAAGAGCATCAAGAAAGGGCAGACAAGATTCCCGGTGCTCCTAAGTTACTACCGAAGCGTGACGTGGGAAGATTCGTCGAACAGCCATACAGCGAAGAAGTTGCACCTCACCCAATCCCAAAAACCTTCAAAATGCCACCTTACTTAAGGATATATGACGGGACGACAGACCCCGAACACCACCTGATCCACTATGTGACCGCTGTGAAAGGTAACGATCTGTCAAAGGAACAAGTACCATCAGTACTGCTGAAAAAGTTTGAAGAAACATTAAGGGGGGGTTAACGTGGTACTCGCAGCTGCCAGCCAGAACGATATCAACATTCGAAGAAATGGCGGATAAGTTCGCCACCGCCCATGCAGGAGCAAAGAAAGCGGAGGCCAGGGTCAATGATATCTTCGCCGTCCGAAAAATAGCAGGTGAGGGACTCAGGGACTTCT
Source organism: Nicotiana glauca (assembly GCA_026770625.1). Taxonomy (NCBI): domain Eukaryota; kingdom Viridiplantae; phylum Streptophyta; class Magnoliopsida; order Solanales; family Solanaceae; genus Nicotiana; species Nicotiana glauca. Next base: position 10,562 of record MU710874.1, on the reverse strand, counting down.
TGGCCAGATTCAACAAAGTAAGAAACGTATCGGAAGGCATGGCGGTCACAGCTTTCCAAAACGGGCTGAGTAGAGATGGTTCAAGAGCAACCAAAATCCTACTGAGCCGACTCATGAAGTATCCCCCCACCACATGGGAGGAAATTCACAACGCCTACTGTGCCGAGGTACGAGCAGATGAGGATGACCTCAACGGACCAACCCAGCGGCTCACGACAATACAGTCAAAAGCAAGGAAGGATCGACGCATCGAGGGCCAGCGGGAACAATCCTCGCGTTTCAACAAAAAAAGGCACCAGCCTTACACCAGATCCTCGTATCCACCACCGCCAAGACACACAGAAGCACTTCAGCAACATGTCGCCCCACTCCGTAACGAAAGAGGTATGCCCCATTTATTATATGCCCATAACTTTTGCATGTCTCCCTCAGAAATAGTGTACGCACTGGAGAAGCTGGGCACCAAAGTACAATGGCCGCAAAAAATGAAATCAGACCCCGCCACAAAGAAGTCAAACGTCCTGTGCGAGTTCCACCAGGAACGAGGGCACAGAACCAAAGATTGCATAGGGCTACGGCAGGAGGTAGTCAGAATGCTGAACCAAGGATACCTGAGGGAGCTGCTCAGCAATAAAGGAAAGATCAATTTTGCACAAGGGCGGGAACAACCTCAGGAACCGCCAAAGCCACCTTTACCAGCACGCATCTTCAACATGATCGTTGGAGGAGGCGATGATTCTGCAATCAACCATGTAAAATTCACCACCTCGCACAAACTGAAATGAACTATCTCCCACGAACAGTATGACGACTTCGAAGAAAGTATCACCTTCGATAAGTCTGATGTCGACGGTTTGTCTTTTCTTCATTACGATGCTTTAGTCATAACTTTACGTATTGCTGACACTTATGTAAAGAGGATCATGGTTGATGACAGAAGCGGCGCTTGTATTATCCATCCAAGAGTCCTCGCGCAAATGCGGCTCGAAGATAGGATAATACCACGCTGCATAACACTAACCGGTTTGAACAATGCAGTGGAACGAACCTCCGGGGAGGTATCATTGCCGATTTTAGTAGGTGGAGTTACACTGGAAACCATTTTACACGTCATGAACCAAGAAACAGCCTACAACGCCATCATAGGATGCCCATGGATACACGCCATGTGGGCAGTACCCTCAAGCTTCTACCAAGTGATCAAGTTCCCCACCCCTTAGGGAATATTTAGCATTCGGGCGAGCCGCGCACAGCGCAAGAATGCTACCGAATCGCTCAAGACTGCTCAAACACCAAACTGTTGAAAGGATCAAGTGCGAAGGCATAGCAATCAGCTGCGTCGGGGACTAAGGTCGACCCGACAACGGAAGCCATCAAAGATCCAAATATCGTAGAAGCCTGCAAAGCAACGGTCGAGGATCTCGACCCAGTACAACTGGACAGCACCGACCACACAAAGAAAGCCTACATCGGACACAGCCTCTGTGACCCAAGTAAGTACCATGAATTCCTAACTAACCATGCAGATCTTTTTGATTTTTCTCATTCAGATATGTCGGGGATACCAAGAGACATCGCCACCCACAAGCTGAACGTCGATACACTATATCCGCCCGTGCGGCAAGTTAGAAGGAAGTTCAACGCCGCAATCACGAGGCCGTCAGCGAAGAGGTAGATAAGTTACTGGCCAACGGGTCTATAACGGAATCAAAATATACCCAATGGGTCGCCAATGTCATGATGGTCAAAAAGAAAAATGGGAAATGGAGGATGTGCGTTGATTTCACCGACCTTAATAAAGCATGCCCGAAGGACTCGTTCCCGTTACCCCACATCGACCAATTGATCGATTGCCACAGCGGGACATGAGCTGCTTAGCTTCTTGGATGCCTACTCCAGCTACCACCAAATCATGATGGCCGAGGAGGACCAAGAGAAAACAATGTTCATCGCCAACCAGGGGACATATTGCTACAAGGTGATGCCCTTCGGACTCAAAAACGCAGGGGCGACATATCAGAAACTGGTTACCAGAATGTTCAAAGAACAGCTTGGCAAGACCATGGAGGTCTACATCGACGATATGCTGGTAAAATAGGCAAACAAAGAAGACCACCTAGACCATCTGAAGGAAGCCTTTGAGATACTGCGGCAGTATGGGATGAAATTGAACCCAGAAAAGTGCGCCTTCGGAGTAGCATCAGGGAAGTTCTTGGGTTTCCTCGTATCACAACGAGGTATCGACGTCAGCCCGGACCAGATCAAGGCAATAGACGCAATACCTGATACCTTGAACAGTAAAAAACAGGTACAAAAGCTGACAGGGCGAATAGCCGCCCTATCCATATTCATCTCGCAATCCTCCGACAGATGCCATAAGTTTTTTAACGTATTGAGAAAAGATCAGGGACTACAATGGAACGAAGAATGCGCCGAGTCTTTGAAAAAATTAAAAGAATACCTGTCTTCGCCACCATTGCTAGTTAAGGCGAACTCTGACGAACCCTTGCTAGTATACCCGGCGGTGTCTGAAGTCGTTGTCAGCGCAGTCCTGGTCTGTGAAAACGAAGCTACGCAATCTCCTATTTATTATATCAGCAAAACCTTAGTGGATGCCGAAACACGATATCCACACCTCGAGAAGCTCGCCCTAGCACTGGTCGTAGCTTCACGAAAGCTCAGACCTTACTTTCAGTGCCACCCCATAAAAGTTATAACGACCTTCCCCCTGAGAAGCATCCTACACAAGCCCGAGTTGTCGAGTAGGCTCGCCAGATGGGCCATAGATCTTAGTGAGCACGACATATCCTACCACCCAAGAAATGCCATCAAGTCGCAGGTACTTGCAGATTTTGTCGCCGATTTTATTATAAAGATTTTGCCGGAAGTGGAACTAGAGGCCATTCGCGCCACTCCTAGTGCCGACCTCTGGACACTTTATACTGATGGTGCTTCCAACGCCTCGGGATTGGGACTGGGACTCCTACTCGAGGTCCTAACGGGAGAAATAATTTGCCAGTCCATACGATGCCCCAAAATGACTAACAACGAGGCCGAGTACGAGGCTGTGATTGCAGGTATGAGGTTAGCCATCAAGTACGAAGCTCGACGACTCATCCTCCATTGCGATTCTCAACTCGTGGTAAATCAGGTCACCGAGAATTACCAGATCAAGGAACAGAGGCTGCAGAAATATCAGTCAGAAATTCACAAGTTGATGCCCGAATTTGACGAGTTCCGCCTGGAACAAATCCTGAGGGTGCAAATCGTCGAAGCAGACGACCTAGCCAAGTTGGCTGCAGCCACCAAAAACATCAGCAAGGGAAATATAGTCACCCTTCTCCATTCATCCATAGATCACACTGAGGTACTCTCTTTAAATCTAACTTGGGACTTGCGCAACCAATTTATCTCCTATCTGCAGGACGGGACACTCCCACTCGACAAAAAGGCAGCCAAAAAGCTTCGCGTACAAGCCGCCCGATACTGCCTAATAAACCACAATATGTACAAGAGAACGTTTGGCGGACCCCTCGCTAAGTTCTTAGGGCCACACCAAACAAGGTAGGTACTCGAAGAGGTACACGAGGGTCACTGTGGCGCACATACAGTTAATCGCGCTCTTGTCCGTTGCATCATCCGTGCCGGGTACTACTAGCCCATAATGAAAAAGGAAGCAGCAGAGTATGTTCGCAAGTGCGAACAATGCCAAAAGTACGCCCCCATGATACATCAACCGGGAGAGCCCCTACACTCAGTAACATCACCTTGGCCCTTCATCAAATGGGGAATGGATATAATCGGCCCCCTGCCAACAGGGCGAGGAAAGGTACAATTTCTGTTAGTTTTGACTGACTATTTCTCCAAGTGGGTAAAGGCAGGTGCGTACGCCCAAATACGCAAACAGGAAATCATCGCCTTCATAGGGAAAAACATCATATGCCGCTTCGGCATACCCAAAGAAATCAGCTGCGACAACGGCCCACAATTTATCAGCAAAAAGATAACGGAGTTCTGTGACAAATGGCATATCAAATGGATACTCTCCACGCCATATCATCACGCCGCCAATGGCCAAGAAGAAGCATCCAAAAAAACAATATTGAACATTCTAAAGAAGAAACTCGAAGAAGCCAAAGGGCTCTGGCCCGAATTACTACTGGAGGTACTCTGGGCATACCGGACAACGCCCAAGCCCAGAATAGGAGAAACACCATACTCGCTGGTCTACGGAACCGATGCGGTTATACCATTCAAAATTGGAGAACCGAGCCTGAGATATTCACACACCAGCGGACCAGACAACGACATGGGCAGGCTTCAAGACCTCGACGAAGCCGAAGATCGAAGAGATATGGCCCACATAAGATTGACAGCTCAGAAGCAACAGGTCGAAAGGTATTACAACAAAAAAGCCAAAATACGACCCCTTAAAGTAGGAGACTACATCCTCAAAGCCAAAACTTTGACGTCAAAAGACCCGGGCGAAGGGAAACTGGTCACTAATTGGAGCGGGCCATATAAAATCACAGCGGATATAGGCAAAGGAGCATTCCAGTTGGAAACAATGGAAGGAAAAACACTCCAGAACAACTGGAACGTCGCCCACCTCAAATACTTCCACTTTTGAAGGGCATCTCCCGAGTCGTACTCTTTTTCCCTTACCCCAGTTTTGTCCCAATTGGGTTCTCTCGGGGAGGTTTTTAATGAGGCGGCGAAGGGGACACCCGGGGGCGTAAGGAGACAGGTTTATCATACCGGCCATTCGACGCGTTTCTCCAGCCCGATATAATAAAGGGACTAGACTAGTTGATTCTCCATTATGTAAGCGGCTAAGGCCACCTTCTCCATTATGAAAGCGGTTAAGGCCACCTTCTCCATTATGAAAGCGGCTAAGGCCACCTTCTCCATTATGTAAGCGGCTAAGGCCACCTTCTCCATTATGTAAGCGGCTAAGGCCACCTTCTCTATTATGAAAGCGGCTAAGGCCACCTTCTCCATTATGTAAGCGGCTAAGGCCACCTTCTCCATTATAAAAGCGGCTAAGGCCACCTTCTCCATTACGTAAGCGGCTAAGGCCACCTTCTCCATTATGAAATCGGCTAAGGCCACCTTCTCCATTACGTAAGCGGCTAAGGCCACCTTCTCCATTATGAAAGTGGCTAAGGCCACCTTCTCCATTATGTAAGCGGCTAAGGCCACTACCAACGATCGTCGACCACGCTCGGTGACGACGTATAACACTTCAACGATAGTTGAAGTTATATCTTATGCGCCAAAGGTCATCGCCAATGATCGTTGACCTCGCTCGATGACGACGGATAACACTGCAACAACAGTTGAAGTTACATCCTATGTGCCAAAGGCCATCGCCAATGATCGTCGACCCCGCTCGACGATGATGGATAACACTTCAATGACAGTTGAGGTTACATCCTACGAGCCAAAGGACATCGCCAATGATCGTCGACCCCGCTCGACGATGACGGATAACACTTCAACGAGAGTTGAAGATACATCCTACGGGCCAAAGGCCATCGCCAATGATCATCAACCCCGCTCGACGATGACGGATAACACTTCAACGATAGTTGAAGTTACATCCTATGTGCCAAAGGCCATCGCCAATGATCGTCGACCCCGCTCGACGATGACGGATAACACTTCAACGACAGTTGAAGTTACATCCTATGCGCCAAAGGCCATCACCAATGATCGTCGACCACGCTCGACGACGACGGATAACACTTCAACAACAGTTGAAGTTACATCCTACTAGCCAAAGGTCCGGATAACACCTCAACAACAGTTGAAGTTACAACCTACGTGCCAAAAGCTATCACAGCCGATGCGCTAGCCAAGCCCAACGGTGACAAACAGTGTATAAAACAAAAAACAACACAAAAGAATAGCAACACAAATATAACTCTTTCACCATAACAAAAATTATGTACACTTTGTCCCATGGAGGACTCACATTACATTCCAAAAAGAAAAAATGCAAAACCTATACAAGTCCTAAGGGGCCTCGCCAGGTTTGTCATCACCATCCACTCGCCTCCCTTCTCGATTATCACGGTAAGCCTTATTAAACCATGAGTCGGACTCAAGCCGGTTTACGTTCTCCGAAGTATAACCCTCTAGGTCAGGAGAGTCGGAGTTGTACCCACAAGCTGCACGAGCGGCACGAGCCTCGCGCCAATGCTCTTGGACTTCCTCCTCAGAGGCACGTTCCGCAACAAGAAGTTTTTTATACACGTCCAATTTAGCTTCTGCGTATATCCACATCTCGTGCGCATATTGGGCCTCGTCCCCGAACCGTGGAGGGGTAGCATGCTTGAGGACATCGATCTCAGCCTCCTTAGTTGTGAGCTCGGCTGTCAAAGTCGCCACCCTACTACGAAGATCAACTACCTCTGCCGCCACTCCGCGACTGAGCTCCAACTCTTCCTCCCTCAGCTTGAGGAGTAATTCCAGCTTACTATTACGACCCACTACCCTCATCAACTCCTCATCCGTTTTCTCCAGCTCCGCCGCCCTGCGGCTCAATTGTGCCTCCCTCTGTTCAAGGCCCTCCCAAAAAACCTGGAATTTCAAATCCTGCCGGAAATGATCCGCCGCCGCTTGATGCTTGGAGCGATACCGTTTATACCTTTTCACCATCTTATCAAAAAAGGTCGCTTTCTTCTCCTCGCGACGCCTTCTCTCTGCTTCCAAAACCAGGGTCTAAAAAAAAGAAGAGAAGAATGTGCAAACACACATGTGAGTTAGTACACATCAAAATCAACTACATAACATACGGAAGAACGGAGAAGTCACATGCAACGCCATACCAGCAACCCGCCGAGATAGCTCTGCGTCGTTGACAGCACTCAGCACCTAGCATTCAGGGGCAACACAGAGTAAGACCATCTCCAATGCAGCCCGCTCGCTGCGCTGCAGCAAGTTGTAAGCCCCTAGAATCACGATGCGAAGGCCAGATCCGTCTGTCGTTATCTCCACGTGTGCAGAGTCTTCCGCCATCTCACCTATGTTCCCGTGGGCGACCTCAGCAGTTGGCCCCCCAGCTTCAAAACCAACAAAGGGCGATGAGTTTCCCTCGACAACACGAGCCGAGCTGGTACCAACATTAGCACGTATCTTATTGGTCGGCCTCCCCGAATGGATGGCATCGACCAAAAAGACGGGCCTAGTTGTTTGGCGAGGCACGTCCCTCTCTTCATCTCCCGTCGCCACCACCTTGCCCGTTATGAGCCTCCTCCTTTTTCTCTCCTCGGTCTCCTCGCCCTCAGAAGGCTCCTCCACAGGTTGCGGAGACGACATTGATGGCCTCTCCTCACTTCCAGCCACTTCCGCAGGAGCTGCCTCTTGTGAAGAGGCTACGGTTATCCCTTCTCTAACAGATGCATAAAGTATCTCCTGCTCAGCCTGACCAACATCTGATCGGGAGGAGGTGGGTGTCGTCGCCCTCCTCTTAGGAGCACTTCGACCTGTCAACAAAAGTGATTTAGCTGACGAAGTTTGCGAAAATGATTAACTAAAGTCGAGGGAATACCTGAAGGGCTCGCAGGGCTGTAACGTTCAATAAATTCCGCCCACTTACGGGTCTTCTCCACTAGAGGCAGTAGATCAGATACCCACTGCTTAATATCGGTTATGAACCGAGGAGTGTAAGCTATCGCTGCAAGATCACAGAAAAACCATAAGGATGATATAATCGGAACCACTAAAGTCACGCCCAATAAATGATTCGATGAATAAGAATACTTACGTCTCGAATTCTACCTCTCAGGGAATCCGACAGGATTGGACACCAGGTGTTCCATCCTGATAAAGAAATATCTGCGCCAATTGCCCCGGTTAGGCCGATCATCGGTTTCACGATCAACCCCTTTGAGCCACGATTTTTTAAATGTAGCATGGTACCCCTCAGATAGCTAGTGCTGAATAGCTGCAAAAGGTGGTGGACAGAGACCTCCAACCCGGCCAACTCTGCGTAAGTAGATACTACCCTACACACCTTTAGGGTATACGGTGTGAGTTGAGTGGGACACATGTTATAGAAACGGCAAAGCTCTTCTGCCAATGGAAGAAGGGGAAGGCCATAGCCGATCAAAAAGGGGTATTCGTAGAACGTACAGTACCCCGGTCTGTGGGTGTTCGCGTAATTCTCCCCCGCCAGAACCATCTCCATATGAGCAGGTATATCATACGACGTACGAAGAAGGTCCAAATCAACTTGTTTTAACTCAGATTTCTCCCAAGGTTGTTCGGGAGAATCCCGTTGAAAGTCCCTCCTAACAAGGAGTTGCTTTGGGAGTACGTTATTTACAGTGAGAGAGGTGAGATCCTCCCCTTTATCTCCCTTATTACCGCCGGACGGAGGCGGTACATCAGATGATTTATTTTTGCAACCCCTTTAGGTGTTATAACATTTAGATTTCGTCATGATTTTTGATTAAGAAATGATGTGTTACACAACCACGAATATATTTTTACGGAAGCAGTGGGTTTTCGTAAAAAGGAAGCATTTTCTTGAAATGGTCAAAAACCTTTTGCAAATGATCTAAAGCTAGGTTAAATTGAACCCTTTTCCCATTTTTTGGGATGGCTAGCGTTGAAATTGAAGAGGCAAAACCCAAACAGGCGTGGGAAACCGAGCATCAGAACACCTTTTGTACTTTCTTGGGAATACGCGTAATGATGACGCTTGCATACGATGACATCATTTCAGAGAAGGGTTTGCGAGCTAATATATCAACAGATTCAAATGGTCGCCCCTTCATGTTGTCATCTCCAAACATGATCAAAATGTTCCCAATACATGGGTCGTGGTTCCGTCCATCGGCGACGCACTTTGTACGTCATCAACAAACTGAGGGACTAACTGTATAGGGTCAAATTCTACCCATTTCGACAGCAGCGACCCATGACTAAACAATACTCGTAGTGAGGGTACGACCTTAGAAGGTCAAAGCGAAAACGTGTTCATAAGTCTCGTCATCCCCTCGAGGACACGTGACCTATCTTTGTATTATTTTATTGTTTCAAGGGGGTTCTCCAATTATATAAAGGAGGATCCCAATATTGTAAAGGGGATCAGATCTTTTCTAATACAAGCTCTCTCTCTCTTTATCTCTCTACCTTTTACTATCTAGAACACTCAATCTATCAAAAGCAATAAGAGATATTATTCACATTTCTAGGTCTTATTATTTTTTATTACGATTTACCTTTGATCTATTTTTTGATTGTATTTGCTTGCAAAGTATTTATTAACTTTCGAGTCAAACAGACAGAATTTATGAAAGAATTTTGAACATAGAAAGTGGAAAAACTCCATGAAGATCCAGAAAAACAACATGAATTTAAAAACTCACCTTGAACTCTTAGTGAAGCAAGAAAAAAAATGCAGAGAACAGCCAAAGAGAGAGAATCCGGGGAGGGAAGAGATGGAAAAGTGTAGAGTTATGGAGTAGTTGAAATATTGAAGTAAACGTGGTTTGGTAAAGGAACAGTGTTGTCCACGTGTTAATTCACCAATAAGATAGGCCCAAATATAATACTCCTACTATTTAAAATGTTTTTTGTACTACTCAAGACAACAATGTTCGTACACCTAAACTGCCGCTTCTAAATAGTAGAAAAGAAATATTGTTGTACCATTGTATTTTGAAGTGAATGAAGAGCTCAAGTTATTATCCCCTCTAACATCAGTCTAATAATGACAAACTTGAAGTTAATACAAATTTTTTGTTTTTATTGCTTGGCTTCATGGGCACGGACATTTTGTGAACGCTGATGTGTTAAAATATAAAATCAGAAAAAAGCTGTTAGAAGAATGAAGAAACTGGAAAACACTAAAGATTAAGAAATATTCCGAGTCCACAATTTGCTTGTGCGTCCTTAAGGAATTTTAACCCCCTCACACGTTGCCAAGTTAATGGATTAAATCCTCCCAGGATAAAATGGAATAAACCTTCCTGCAACAGTGGCAATAAAAACTGCAGGATACCAACGAACTTAAGAACGGAGCAAAATTACACTTACAAATTCTCTACAGTGATCTGGCATTTAATTAATTAATTAAATAAATTTTGTCCAAAAAATAATCTTATCGATCGATCATTTGACAAATCCAAATTCAAAGCCAAAGCCAAATCCGAAGCCGAGCCGAGCGAGCGACGACGACGGCGCGAGGGTTCATTCTCTTCAACTCCTTTTAAGAGCTTTAAGAAGTGATTCTATATATAAGCACACAAATTTTGTTGTCCCTCACCAATGAGGGACAAAGTGCTCAAAAGTTCACTTCATTCAAATTTCATTTCCCTCCATTTTATTTCCCACCATTTCCAATTCACACTCTTAGACTTTAAAGCCCAATGCCTTTAAATTCCAACAATCCCCCACATGAATGGGAATGGTTGTAACAAGAATGATCATATATGAAAGCTGTGTGATTTGCAAGTAAGGATTAATTGCATCTAGATAAGTAGGTTTCCCTTTGAACTTTCTATAGTGAACATATGTCGGATATACTCGGTCAATCGGTAGATTTGATA
>MU710873.1:17002-75237 GCA_026770625.1 Nicotiana glauca | reverse complement strand
ATAAAAATCATTCAATACATAAGCACAACAAGGTATTTAATCCACACTTTAAATATGAATATTTCCATAAACAAGGTTCAAGTGTTGGAAATAAATACTACACACTTAAATATTCAATACAAAGCAAGGAAATGAAGAAATAAACATAAATGGGTAAGAAAATATTAACCACAAGCTTCAAACTTCAAGACCCAAGTGTGTGTGCAAAACCCTAGCTTCCAAAAATGTTCTCTCTAGTTCTATGAACTGAAAATAAGCCAAAAGATACTCAAAAGATCTGCTTAGACGAGTATAAAACTGATTTGGGGTGAGAAATTATGAAATGTCCATTTTTCCCCAGTCCTAATGCACTGCTTTCGCATCTGCAAAAAAGTAACCGCAGATGCGGTTCCGCAAAGGCGGAAATTTGAACGCAAAAGTGGAGTTCCTCATTAGTGCCAGTGACCACAGAAGCGGAAAATAAGACGCTTCTGCGCTTCCGCAAAAGCATAATTTTAACCGCATAAGCGGTTTCTGCCCATTCAACTCAATCCGAAGAAGTGGTTGTTCAATCGCATAAGCGGAAGTCGCTTCTGCGGCCTTTCTTCCGCAGTAGCGGAATTCACTGGAGGTTTTTGCATGGTTTCACCTTCTTTTTGCTCAATTCCACTTCAATTCAATTCAAACCACATCGTAGCATCATTTACCTGAAAATCTTACAATAACCACCATAAATAACCTTATTTTATAATTAAAAGGACATAAAAGCTACGGAAAAGAGGCTAGAATGAGTGGTAAAATCACCACTCATCAGCAGCTTCACCCCCACCGTCACCCTCTCTATCAGATTGTTCATCATCAAAGGTAAGCCCGCCCTCGGCCTCATTGTCTCCACCGGCCTCCGGTGTCGTGGGGTCATAACCGCGATCAAGTCGGGCCTCACGCGCTTTAACATGAACTTCTTCAAAAGCTATTTCAGGAACATTCCACGCTGCCAACAAGCCCTTATATATATATATCTCGCTGAGCCTCGGCGTTGATCTATATCTCATACAAATGGCAAGGAACGTCAACAGAGGCAGATGCAGGAGGAGTCGAAGCCAACAATCACGCGCCCTCTTGGCCTCGAGAGCGACAATTTGATCACCCAGGCTCGAGACATCTCTCTCAAGCCCACCAATTTGCTCATCAAGCCGCACCTACATAAGAGCGGTCGTCTCCATTTCAGTTGCTTGCTCAGATCTAAGAACGCGAATAGATTTTTCTAGTGTCACAACCCTCGCCAAGGCCGCTACTTGGGCTACCTCAGCCGTATCTATCTCGGTCGCTTTCTTTTCCAACTAGGTCACCTTCTTTGCCAATTCGACACTCAGACTGGCGACTCTGGTAGCACTCTTCTCAAGCTCCGCCCGCAAGGCCACCACCTTCGCCTGAAGATCAACACACTCATCTATAACCCTTTTTCCCACCTCGAGTTCCTTTTCTTTAGTCCTAAGCAGCCCCTCAAGTTCACTGCATCTGCCGATGGACCACAGTAGGTCCTCATCCTTCTGCTCCAACTCCTCCCTAAGGGGCTGAAGATTGCCGCCTCCCTGAGTTGTGCACGAATATCGTGGCACTTTTCACGGTATCGGTAGTTCTTTGAAACTATTTTCTAAAAAAGGCAGCTCGCCTCTCCTTATGGCGGATGCTCTCAGTCTCCAAGATGAAAAGCCGAAGAACAAGAGAGAACAGAAAGAAAAAGTCAGCAAAAGTGGAAGACATAAAACGAAGAAAGCAATAAAGAACTCATCCTCAAAGCCATTCGGGTTATGCCCCGTGACATGCCAGTATCAGTAGCGGAATAAAGAAGCAAAATTGGGCCACTAGGCTCACCGTGTCCTCCAACAAGTCCCAATCCAGGGAAATCTCGATCACGCGAGAAGAATTGTCCGTTCCCACCTCAACCCGAGAAAACCCCGCCTCAAATATGCTTATGTCCTCGGGGTCAATATCTGAACTGGACTCGTAGTCATCTATGACTGCAGCCTTTTCCCTCTCGCTGACCGAAGAGGGAGCACAAGCTTGCTATGAAGTTGATAGACTACTCGAAATGATCGCAGCAGCCTCCCTTCCAAGGGATACACCTCTACGACCGAAGGAGGTACGGTTTCCATGCCCAAACTAGCACCAGCATCCGATTCGGACACCGCCAACACGGGTTCACCCCTCGAAGGTCCCTTGGTCCCAGTCATCCCATCAGTCACTATCCGCTGCCTTTTTAATGGAGCCTCTTCGTCTTTGTCCTCCAACGACTCGTCTACCAAATGAACTACATGAGCCGGAACCCCATCCAAGGAAGCAATATCTGGGCGGCCAAGCCCGCGCAAAGCTGTAGGTTATGAAACAACAGCGGCCTGAGCAAGCTCACTTGCAGCCAAAGCGAGTACGGGCTCGACCGAGATACCTAACTGACGAAAAGCAGCCGTAGGAGCCTCGCCCTCTTTGATGCCCTACGACCTATAAACAAAGAGAAAGATAAAGGGATAGAAACTACGGCATAAAAGTCAACAATTAAAGCCAATGATGACTTACCGGCCGCAGTTCTACGCCTGAACCTCTCATTGAAGTGCGACCACTCGCGAATCCCCACAATATGGGGGGAGAACCTGACTCACCAAGTCACGAATGTCAACAACTGGTAAAGGAGGCTCCCATTCGACTGCAAAGGTAGAAAGAAAAAGATCAGATTACTCCAAAATAAGCAACGTTCGTTTTGGAAGAGAAACACTCACTAGCAAAGTTCCACTCCCCGGGAAATCCTCTAGGGTTCGATACCATGTGCTCTGTCTTCACATAGAATAAATTTTCCCAAAAATGATTATTAGTTTTATCGTCCATCTTCACCACCAATCCCTTGGTCCCCCGATGGCGCATATGAATCATTGTGCCCCTGTAAAAACTTGGGGAGAAGAGGTGGAGCACATGGCGTAAAGAAATACCACGGTTGGACAGCTCCGCATATTTGATAAGCATAAGGAAAAGCTTGTATATGTACGGAAAGAGTTGAGCCGGTCACACATTGTAAAAACGGCAAAAATCCTCCACCAAAGAAGGAAGAGGAAGCATGTAGCCGACAACAAACGGGTACGCGTAAAATGCAGTACCCCGGGCGATGTAATTGTACTACATCACTAACAGCGGGAACGATTTCAACATGGGCTGGGATTTTCCACTTAGTCCTAATTGTAGTAATCACCGCCGCATCCATCGTAGAAATGACAGGTTCAGGCTCATCCTTAGGTAGGATTTGGAAGTCTGACTTAGCCTTCCTGGAGCGTGGGATTATCTCGTCCACGGTAGAGAAGTTTTCATCTTCCACCATGGCCACCTCTTATTTATGAGGAGGTGCATCTGCAGCCAACGTCACAGGGTCAGAGGAAGCACTAGCCATTTTTCTGATCGTGTGCGAAGAAGAAATACAAAGATGAAGGAGATGACAGCAGCAAAGAATATTGTAGGGAGAAAGAAAGCACAGAAGCTGGAAAATCGAAGAAAAAAAGAACTCAGGCTTCAAAGACTCTAAAAATACAACAATATAAATGAAGAGTGCCTATCCCTATTTATAAGAATATGGGAACTCTAATCGATAAAACCCAAAAGATGCCTCATTAATTTAAAAGCGGAAAAAGCGAAGGAAACAATGTAACGCATGGGGAACGTGCGCCATAATGACGCATGATGAAACAATACCATTTCAATCTGACGTAACGGTCAGGTGTGGTTCTTGAAGCGTTGCGTCGCCACCTCGCCAACAAAGGGGAATCACTCTTCGGCCAGTGTGCTCAAATTTCTCAAAAGTGCAACTGACGAAGTCCGCCCACCGAGCTCACGCAAAGGCAACCCGACGGGAAGAAGGACTAACTGTATAGGTCAAAATCTGAACAAAAGAATACTACTTAAGGAAGAACGACCAAGAGACAACAAGGCCGAGGTCACGTATAGGAAGCAATATACCGGCGAGTGATTCAACTCCGGTCGAGGTCGAGCACTCAATTCGGCCCGAACAACTAGTTTGATACTTAGACATTTTGGAGGAATATTCTACGGGATATTCCAAGAACTTAGGTTCTCCAGTTAAGGACCACTGGATAAGGAAAGTATTTGGTATAAATAGCATGAGAGAGAGTAAAAGAAGGCAGGGATTTTTTTTAGGAACACACACAAACATATACATTTCTCTAAAGGTGAAGATGTTCCTTCATCTGAGGCTCCTTGCCAAGAAAAAGAGAAAAGAGCTTAGAATCTCAGTATTCACCTGTAATGCAACTTTATAAAATGTACGGTGGTTTGCCTTGTTCAAGAATGGTGACTCTTTTCGTTTATGTAAACTTCGTTATCATTTGATATTATTGGAGCAATCGTACTTTACTTACATCATGGAATTCAATCGCAACCACAATCAAATTTTATGTTCAGCTATATTTGTTTGTCCCTATTTTCTATCTCGGATATAGGATAAATTATCTCCGACTAGGATCTGCCCCAAATCTTCTTATTTAATTAGTTTAACAAAAAGGCATAATACTTTTTAGTCATACAAAATTGATAATTTATATATACAATATTCAATGAATTTCTTAAGACAAATACAAACTTTGAACTAAAATAACTGAATTCAACTAAACTCGTAACTTATTCATTGGCTCCGTCCTTTAGAAGAGAAGGGGGGTTAAGATGAAAGGGATACTATGCCTACATATGAGGTTTGAACCCTTCACCTCAGCTGCGAAAGACACAAAAAAAAAAAAAAAAAAAAAAAAAAAAAAAAAAAAAAAAAAAAAAAAAAAAAAAAAAAAAAAAAAAAAAAAAAACAAGTTCCAACCCTCCCTCTAAGCACTTGGGGACCTTTTCTATTTTTTTTTTTTTTTCGGCCCAAAAAACTATATGTTTTTTTAGTGTCATGCACTCTTTATTGACGTCGGCGTGACATGAGCATAGACAACCGAAAGAGCACGATCAAGTTCAAGACGAGCACGATATTATATGTTGTTTCAACTTCAAAATTGTTTCAATTTTATTTTTCAGTCCGAGAATTTGGGTTTTTGCCAATAAATATATATTTTATCTTAGATTAACCAGAAACGACAAGATATCATCAATCTTGTTTTCTTTCTTTTTTCTTTCCTTTTTTTTTTGGGTCAAATTCTCCAATGTTTTCGCTGTTAATTAAAGTTAATTGCTAACTGTAACCATGTCTCTAATTCATCGTAAAAGTTTAAAAAATACCATAAAGTTTCAATTTCAAATGTTAGTGGACATCCTATTCCATTTTCAAACAAGGAATTTAGGAAATTAACTAATTAAGAAAAAATGAAGTTAGAAAGTCAGCAAAACCATGACAACTTGCTTGGTGGGTGTAAGAAGGGAAAAGAAATGTAAATATATTGATTTTCGTGGGATTAATATTAAAATTTATAGTCATATGGACAGAGTCAAAAGTGCCAAAACGAGTTTAAGTCATTAAGTGTAATTAATTAACACACTATTACGGCTCTGTGGGATATTAATTAAATACAAGTTTCTTCTTCTTTCCCATCTTATTCCACGTTTAACTCTCCATTTTTCAAACTTCTCTCTCTTTCTACTGTGTCTATATAAATCCTCATCACTTCCTTTTATCTCCTTGTGAACAAATTGATACATCTCTTTACGTCTCATCTTTCTCTTTCTCTCTCTAAAAATATCTATCTCTCTATACATAAAACAAGAAATCCATCAAAATACCTTTTTGTATCACTCAATCAGTTCCTCCATTTACATAAAATATTTCATATTGATGGATCACCATGTTAATGAAGATAATATGGACCTCAAAAGAGGTTCATGGACTGTTGAAGAAGATTTTACTCTTATAAATCACATCGCTCTTCATGGCGAAGGTCGTTGGAATTCCCTCGCTCGATGTGCTGGTAAATTTCTATACACTGACAGTATAAAAGAATTTTTTAATCTTTTTTTTTTGTAGTATTAATTATAATCCGCTAATTAATATGTTGATGGAATAAAATAACAGGTTTGAAAAGAACGGGGAAAAGCTGTAGATTGAGATGGCTTAATTATCTTCGACCAGACGTTCGACGAGGAAATATTACTCTTGAAGAACAACTCTTGATTCTTGAACTTCATTCCCGTTGGGGCAATCGGTATGTTAGACTTATAGTAATATTTTTCACGTCATTTTAAATATGTAAATTTTATTTCAATTTTTTTTTTTGAAGAATCTATATCTCAACCGATTCCACGCCTTTGTATTATGAACCTTTCACATAAAAATGAGACAAAGCGCGGAATATTTTTTCAAGTGCAAAATATGTCTATATTACTCTATTTTAATATGTCTCAATCTTATAGTATTATTTAATTTGAGTGCAGGTGGTCCAAAATTGCTCAACATTTGCCAGGAAGAACTGATAATGAGATCAAGAACTACTGGAGAACTCGAGTGCAAAAGCATGCTAAACAGCTAAAATGTGATGTCAATAGCAAACAATTCAAAGATACACTACGTTATCTTTGGATGCCAAGGCTAGTTGAAAGAATTCAAGCTTCTTCCAACTCTGCCGCCATCACCTCCATCACCACCAACAACAACAGTAACAACAACAATAATAATCATGCAAGCACGAGCGTCCCGCAGGAAAATTCGAGCGTGACAGCTTCGTCAGAAAATTCAATGGGGACACAAGTTTCACCAGTTTCTGACATATCTGACTGTTGCTACAATAATTACCCTATTAATCAAAGTGATTATGGAGAATTATTGATTAGCCCCACAGGTTACTTTCAACATGGTGCATTAGACTTCAGAACAGTGGATTATAATAATCAGCAAAACATGAGCCAATGGATGGAGGGTACAGAAGATGTTTCAGACAATTTGTGGAATATTGAGGACATGTTGTTTTTACAGCAGCAACTCAACAATTAATGATGTCTGAGGTTTAAACAAAATTAGAGTTAATTGAAGTGTAGAAATAAAAAAATTAGGGTTATTACTCATTATAATTCAGAAAAATACAGGATTTTTTCTTTTTTCTTTTTTATGAGATATATATTTGCTAGCCTTTGTGAAGAGATATTATATACATGCAGAAGTAATCCGCATGTAATACAATCTTAGAATTTATTTTTCTTTTTTATCGTTAAGGGTTTGAAAGGATTTGTAACATTTGATTTGCTTCTTTTTAAATTTTATTCTTTAAATGGACAATTTCTTTTATGAGTGCATACGCGGACCTACCCTTTGGTAAAGAGGTTATCGGACCCCAGTAATTTCAGAGAAAAAAAAAATATATATATATATATGTATAACAGGTATATATTTTGGTTGATGCCCTAAGATTCAAACCCTCGACAGTTATGTTAGCCGATTTGAGGGGCACAACTTGATTTTAATGGACTGCCTGAGTTTGATTTCGACTCCATCATTTTCTCAAAGTGTTATGGGACAATGGTGCCCTCCTTTCGAATTCTGAGTCTGGCTCTGCGCGTGCTATATATTGCGCTTTCATTTTTCCAAGCTTTAACCATACTCTAAGGGATCGTTTGGTTGGAAACCAAGTTATCCCATGATTAAATATCTTGGAATTAGCTATCTCACCTTCCCATAGGGATTAAAAAATACTACAATCCATGGATAATTAACCCGGAGATTAATTATCCACGATTTTATTCCAACCAACGTGGGATAAACTCACCTCAAATTTAACTCCGAGACTAACTATACCTTATTCCTCGTATCAAACGAGCCCTAAGTGTATACTGATTTTCTCAAGTCTTCATCTTGTTTTCTTTTAATAATAAACTTAATTATGATTGCATTAAAATAAGGGATAAAGAGAAAAAAAAGTTATTACTATAAAATGATTATAATAATCTCGAAAGAGGGTGTATAATTGGTTTCACTATATATGTTTACTAATAAAAAACTAAAAATGTCGTTGTTGCTTGTTATTCTAATCTTGGACTCAAGTCATGGAATTTTAGAAATTAAACATAGTCTATGGGGCGTGAATCAGATTACAAGTGGAGTATTAAAAAGATAGACTCTTGTCCTTATTCTAGAATCTGCAAAAGGAGAAATAAGTACACAACAATGATTAAGGAGAAGTGGAAATATTCTAAATTCTATACTTTATTATTTATAAATAACTAATTTCCCGTTGTTGCGATCAGGAGCGGAGCGAGAGTTCTAGTTATAAGTTCAACAGGGTTTGTAATTATATTAAAAATTTTACTTAATATGGATTTCAGTAAATTGCATTTTTTGTAATTTAAAATCGATAATTCAAATTCTAAATCCGCATTTAACTGCAGTTCTCTTATTAATATATTGTGTCTCCCCAATAGTGTAATCTTATCATAATATCATGTGAATGCTACCTGAGTGGCTTCAAATGTCACTAATGACTAATTTATGAGAATATTTTAAGAACAAATCTCATATTCGTTTCTTTGTTGGCCTTATTTTCTTCTGTCGTACAAACAAAGTCTCGTTGGATTTATTTTTGTTTAATTAGCTTTAGGCCAATAAAGTCGGCTTTTCCAATAAAATACGGCATGATGATGGGGCAATTGCATCTATACCGGTTTTTTGTGCCATATTTTAACCTATGCCCGCTTTACAAAAAAAATTACAAGCGTACCCTTTTTTCGCATAACTTCAGCACACGGGGCTGAAGTAGCAAAGGCAATCACACAAAACTTCAGCATTTTAGTAGTCGGGCCTGAAGTTCAGCTCTATAGCTGAAGTTTTTGTTTTGTAACTCGCGAACTTCAGCTCTAGAGCTGAAGTTTTATTTTATAAGCTTTTGTTTAGTAACTGAGAAACTTCAGCTCTAGAGCTAAAGTTTTTTGTCTTTGTAACCGGAAAACTTCAGCTCTAGAGCTGAAGTTTTTGTTTTGTAACTCGCGAACTTCAGCTCTAGAGCTGAAGTTTTATTTTATAAGCTTTTGTTTAGTAACTGAGAAACTTCAGCTCTAGAGCTAAAGTTTTTTGTCTTTGTAACCGGAAAACTTCAGCTCTAGAGCTGAAGTTTGCCATTTATAAAATAAAAACTTCAGCTCTATAGCTGAATTTTTTATGTTGTAACTAGAAAACTTCAGCTCTAGAGCTGAAGTTTCTATGTTGTAACTATAAAACTTCAGCTGAAGTAGAGCTGAAGTTTTCTAGTTACAACATAGAAACTTCAGCTGAAGTTTTTGTTTAGTAGCCCCAAAAGCTGAAGTTTTCAAGTTAATTAGAAAACTAGAGCTGAAATTTTTGTTTAGTAGCCCCAAAACTTCAGCTCTAGAGCTGAAGTTTTCAAGTTATAAAATAAAAACTTCAGCTCTAGAGCTGAAGTTTTCCAGTGAGCTGAAGTTTTTGTTTAGTAACCCGGAAACTTCAGCTCTAGTTATAAAATAAAAACTTCAGCTCTAGAGCTGAAGTTTTTGTTTAGTAACCCGGAAACTTCAGCTCTCTAGAGCTGAAGTTTTTCAGTTATAAAGGGAAGCTGAAGTTTTTTAAAAAGTGGGTACGGATGCAAACAAAAAGACAAAGCGGCTACAGGTTAAAGAGGGGCACCCAAATAGGGCGCCCCGTGCAATTTTTACCATGATGATTCGCGGCAACATAGTACTTCATATCAGATTTGTGCCAATTCATCCGTTCACACACTGCCCTTAATAGTGGCGGAGTCAGAGTTTTTACCGAAGTGTATTAAAATATAAAAATTAGATATATCAAAAAATTAATGGAGTCAAACGTATTATAAATATACATGAAACAAAAAAATTATATAGCAATACAACTCTTACTGGAACTACCCTCTGCAGCTCCATCTTCAGCAGCTGCTCGATCTTTTATTTCGAAACTCAAACTTGAATGTCACATGATCAATTTCTCACAACTTCGTCTGTGCGTTTTTCCGTCTTTAGCAGTTCCATATTAATGGGTTTCATCCCGATCGATCAGCCAAGATTGTTAGCTTAGGCGCTAATACTATTTTTAATTGGCAAGCTCACACGAGCTAAATTTACACATATAAAACGACAAATAATTAAAAAAGAAAATAGGAATATTTGTACTACAGGTGCTTTGTTGCAAAGAAGCCATCAAAGTGGTCCCAAAATTAAAAGAGGTGTTATTGTTAAGAGATATCCACGTAAATAAATTATACCTATTAGTAGGTTTCCTAACAAAAGCAGCCATAGGCCATATCTGCAATTAAATCTTTACCGCCTCTCAATTCTTTCTACCCTCTCGCCACGTATACATATTTCATATGTATTTTTGTGTGTTGTAGCGGATATGACTACTTCTTCCTTAACCAGAGGTCTCGGGTTCAAGCTCTGAATATGAAAAAGTGTTTGATGGGGAGCGCTTTCCCCGAAGTAGAGCCCTACCCGACGTGATTTCGAATATAATAGGGCTCCAATACAAGTATTGAATATCGGATGAAAAATAAAAAAAAATACATGACACATAACTTCATAAAAATAGTTATTACTAAATTATAATTAAATTAATTATATATTTTTACCTTAAATTTATTATACTCTGATAAATTAGTATGAATTGATGAAATTAGTCGATGCGAATATGTTTTTATATTGTCTCGGAAAATATTTACTGACAATTGATATCATTATGTATTTTAGCAAAATTTATTATTAAATTATAAGAAATGAATATGCTTTGTTCATACAAAGTCTATGTAATTTTTCTCATGTCTATCCCGTAGCTTCCAGAGAAGCCATCCTTTACTAATTTCATTTTCACTCTAAAAAGGTTAGTGCAAATGAAGTTGAAGTTCTTTTACTCTTTCTTTTCCAAAAATAAAAAATAAAAAAAATAAAAAGGTCGAGCATTAGGGTGGTAGGCTAGGAAGTAGTTCCTTCTTTGTACCGGGTAGATTGATAGAGTTTTATTTAGGTTTGTTAGGGGCAATGGTGTGTTCACATGGTTGGTTGCATATAGTTTTGTGTTATTGTCCTTTCCCTTATTTGTTATTGTTATTTTCTTTCTGGCATCTTTTGTTGTTACATGCCTTTTTTTTTGTTTCTTTTTTGATGTTATTGTCTCTCTTGTTGAGCCGAGAGTCTCCTGGAAACAGTCTCTCTGCCCTTTTCGGGGTAGGGGTAAAATCTGCGTACACTCAACTCTCCCCAGATCCCACTAGTGAGATTTTACTGGGTATGTTATTGTTGTTTTTTCTCCAAAAGAAAAAAAAACTACAACTACCCATATAATAATTTCATTATTGGCAATGACAGATTAAATGGACACCATTTTTTTAATTATATATCAACAGTCCTCGGCCTAAATATATCAAATAACATATACTAGTAATTAAGAAATATAATTAAGCTGGAAGACAACTTATAGGTTCAACAGAACCCAGAGTGTCCTAAATTCTATTTTTATGTTATGAAAATTTACTAAATATGTATATTTTATAAATTTAGAATTCAATTATCAGTATTTGAAGTCGTATTAGAATTCCGAATTAATAAAGTTTAAGTATTAAATCCACCCTTAGTTGATATGCTTCTCTTAATTCGTAATGCTCTCTCATTTATCTCAAGAAACCATTGCGTGAAGGTATCTGTTGAAAGGGAAGTTACGAAGAATACATTTTCTTGTTCAAACCTCAATACCACAAGTTGTATTGTGGTAAAGAAACGGTATTCTCTATCATTACTAATTCCAAATTTTCTGGGGTTTCTTGTTTCACATAGAATTCTTTTCTAACCGGTAATAGATATTGGAATTTTTATCATCCCATTTCCACTATTAGAAAGAACATCTTTGTCTCCAACAGAGTTATGAGAACACTGCTTTGTTTTCTATCCGATGTTTGATACCTGCACTGAACCAGGGTAGAGCTAGAGTGCCGTCAGCGGGTTCGCCCAAATCCAGTAGTTTTCGTGCAAATCCTGTATTTATCTTAAAAAATCCATTGAATATGTATAAATTCTTAATTTAGAACCCAGTAACTTGAGACGATTAGAATCCCGAACCTATAAGCTCGAAATCCTAGTTCCGCCTCTGCACTGAACTCGATTAATATGGATCGTGGAAATAATTACGTTCAACACATATCCTTATTATGCCAGACACGCTATTATGCCCATCTCGCAAGATTCTTATTAAAAATTTGCATGTATATACATGCTCTAATTAAATAAGGAGAAATTATGCGACATGTCAAATATTTACACTGTAGCTATGCTTTCAGAAAATTTAGCATTCGTAGCTATATTTGAAATTTTAGCAAATTCATGAAATAATTAAGAGATTAATTATTGTTTTAAATTTAGTTGGTTAGAGCACCCGCTTAGTTAGCAGAGGTCTTGAGTTCGACTCTCAACAAGAACATTCTATTTTTCTGTATCTTTATATTTCGTCGTATGCACCTTGTATTTTGCCTTAGTTACAATATTCGTTGCATGAATAACTACAATTGCGTAAACGAATACAGTTGATACATATTGTATTCGTTACCCATTTGAATACAAGTGAGCAACAATACAAAAATATACAATCGAATGACTCGGAATCTTCTTACGTATTTTTTAAGAGTTAATACCCTAAAACCCCCTTAAACTATAATATTTTTGTAAGTTTCCTACTTAAACTATTTGGTGTCCCCAAAAATCCCCTGAACTGTATTGTCCTTCGTATTAAAACCCCCTCGTCGCTGACCTGGCATAACGTGTGCAAACACTCAGTTGGGAGCGCGTGACAGTTGAAAAAAGCCATCAAAATGGCTCATATGACAGAAAATAATGGCTAATTAGCCTAACCCTCTTTCACATTTATTTTTTTAACAAAATATTCTCCATATTTCAGTTATATCCACTTTTCTTCCTTATTGTTTAACCATTTTCCATTTCTTTTTTACATTTCTTCTTTATTTTTAGCATTCTTCTTCATTTTAAACCCTTTTTCTTCAGTTCTCCATATGGGTTTCCTCTGAAAATTTTCTCCCTCTCTTTTTTCCTCTGAAATGAATGGGGTAGGTATTTTAGTTGACATGGACCTCAAGGAGCTCGTAGTTGAGGTTAGGAGGGTAAATGATAGGTTGATGAGTATTAAGCTGGTAGTTGGTGGGTTTACTGTAAACGTGATTAGTACATACGCTCCTCAAGTAGGTTTGGACTAGGAGGTCAAGAAACAATTCTGGGAGGATTTGGACGAGATGGTGCGTAGTATCCCGCACACAGAGAAGTTGTTCATTGGCGGAGATTTCAATGGTCATATTGGGTCTAGTGCTAGGAGTTATGATGATGTGCATGGCGGGTACGATTTTGGGGATAGAAAAGAGGGAGGTAATTCTCTATCGAATTTTGCTAGAGCTTTTGATTTGGTTATAACTAACTCGAGTTTTCCGAAGAGGGAAGAGCACCTGGTCACTTTTCGGAATTCAATGGGCAAGACCCATATTGATTATCTTCTTTGTAGGAAATCAGATAAAAGTTTGTGCACTGACTGCAAGGTCATCCTAAGTGAGCACCTAACGACTCCTCATAGGCTCCTAGTTATGGACCTAGAGATAAAGAGGAGTAAGAGGAAGGGGGGAGGGGGGAGGGGTGCAGGCAACCTAAGATCAAGTGGGGTAACTGGACCAAGGACAAAGCTCAGGAGTTAGGGGAGAAATTGTTGGCTATAAAGGACTGGATGAGTAGAGGGGATGCATCTAGTATGTGGTTTACGACTACGAATTGCATTAGAGTAGCTGCTAGAGAGGTCTTAGGGGTCACGAATGGCTCTCATGGGGTTCATAAAGGGGACTGATGGTGAAATGGAGAGGTTCATGGTAAAGTGAAAGCTAAGAAAGCTGCTTATTTGAAGCTAGTGGAGAGTACAAATGAAGAGGTAAAAAGGACTTATCGGGAGTGTTATAGAAAGGCAAAGAAAGAGGCAAAGTTAGCGGTTACGATGACTAAGAACGCGACATTTGCTCGTTTGTATGAGGAGCTCGAGGGAAAAGGCAGGGACAAGAGGTTGTACCGTTTGTCCAAGGTAAGGGAGATGAAAGCCCGCAACTTAGACCAAGTCAAGTGCATCAAGGACGAGGATGGAAAAGTGTTGATGGACGAGGCACTTATTAGGAGAAGATGGAAATAATACTTCCATAAACTGTTGAATGAGGAGGGGGATAAACACATTATGATGGGTGAGTTGGATCACTCCGAGAGTCGGCGGAATTTTGGGTACCATAGGCGGATTACGATAGAGGAGGTGGAAGGGGCGATGTGTAAGATGTGCAAGGGCAGAGCGACGGGCCTAACGAAATTCCGGTAGAATTTTGGAAGAGCACGGGGCGGGTAGGTTTGGAGTGGCTCACTGGGCTATTTAATATTATTTTTAAGATTAAGAAGATGCCCGATAAATGGAGGTGGAGTATGATGGTTTTGCTTCACAAGAACAAGGGTGATATCCAAAATTGCAACAATTATAGGGGTATTAAGTTGTTGAGTCACACTATGAAGGTTTAGGAGAGGGTGGTAGAGGCCAGGGTGAGGAGGTGCGTGGTCTCTTTCCGAGAATCAGTTTGGATTCATGCCCGGGCGTTCGACTATGGAAGCAATTCATCTGGTAAGGAGATTAGAGGAGCAGTACATGAAGAGAAAAAAGGATTTGCATATGGTGTTTATTGACCTAGAGAAATCATACGATAAAGTCGTGAGGGTTGTCCTGTAGAGGTGTTTGGAGGTTAGTGCCATTACGGTAGCATACATTAGGGTGATTAAGGATATGTGTGATGATGTTAAGACTCGGGTGAGGATTGTAGGAGGTGACTCGGAGCATTTCCCTATGGTGATGGGGTGGCACCAGGGATTGACTCTTAACCCATTTTTATTTTCCTTGGCGATGGATGTACTATCGCGACACATCCAAGGGGAGGTGCCTTGGTGTATTCTATTTGCAGATGATATAGTGTTGATTGAAGAGACAAGTAGCGGAGTTAACGCGAGGTTGGAGTTTTGGAGACAGACCTTGGAGTCTAAAGGTTTCAAACTGAGTAGAACCAAGACAGAATACTTGGAGTGCAAATTCAGTGATGGGTGTCGCACCTCTTTTTTACACTACTACACCCTACGAAGGGATGTAGTAGAGGGAGGTTTTCCAATTAAAGGACAATCGAAACGTGATTCATTTGTTAAGAAATTCAAAGTCGCCACTTGGGAGATTTATGATGTCCCGAGTCACCGGTTTGAATCCCGAATCGAGGAAATAATTGACTCTGTATTACAGTCTGCGAACCAAAAATCCGGATACGGAATTCTTTTAACCCGGGAGAAGGTGTTAGGCATTCCCGAGTTCCGTGGTTCTAGCACGATCGCTCAACTGTTATATTTGGCTTAAATTATCCGATTTAACAATTATGAACCTATGTGCAAATTTTAACTTTTAACCGCTTTTTTTAACTGAATTTTAACGAGAATTGCAACGTCGCGAAAACACATCTCGTGCCACGTTACATCAATGCACCCGTGGTTATTGACATATTTCGACTCCGTTGAGATTTGGATTTTGGGGCACATAAATGTGCACCTGAGTTTAAGAAAGTAAATTATTAAAAAGTGCACCTAAAGTGACTAGCGCGTTATTATTTTGGGGAAAAGCCGTAAAATTCGCTAAATGGCCCATCCCGAAATTTAAGTATTTATTATAGCCATTTATTGAGGGCCCCGCAATTATGCATTTTTATTCGGCGAGGCTCGTCTCATCATTTTTATTTAAAGTCCGATTCTAAAGTGACTATGATTTTCTATTTTTTATTGTGTCTAAAATAAAATAAAAGATCCTAATCAATTTGTTTACTGGGCAAAATGGTAGTTTTGAATTAAAACATGCTATTGGGGCAGAGATAAGCCCAAAGTGTAAGTACCGCAATTCTATTCCACAACCAAAATTGGCCAGACATAGGCCTTGGCCCAGGCCCAAACGAGAAAGGAACCAGGACTAACCTGGGCTGTGCGTCAAGTCATTATGATATTGGCAGCCCTATTTCTAAATCAAATAGCACGTAGATTCAATTAAAGACAAAGATCTGCTGATTTTATTTCAAGTTATTCTAAGTATTCAATGATTGCAACAAAGGAAAAATATTCACCTATTCAAATTAACAAGATATGATCATTTGAATTCCAATTACATACTTAGATTTATCCTATCTGTTTACCCATTAGTGAATTCCTAAATATCACTACAAGTGAGAATCGGACTGAAAGCATGGTTCGATTTTAGCAATAGTAATAACGGCTAAATTACTAACCCCAATTAGCACTACTCAACACTCAAGTGATTCATGCACTTAGAAATGAACTACTACAACTACATGGACTGATTCTCAACTCGTTTTTAAGCTATCCTTCTAATTTCACTAGTAAAAATACATGAAAACAAGATTAAACTAACTGATGCCAAGAAATAATTTCCAGTTTAAAAGTCCAACAGTCTATTACAACTCCAAAACAATCCTAGCTTGAATACAAAGAACAACTAATCACATCATAAGAGAACTATTTAAAACATAACAAAACTATTTAAAGTGCAGTTCCTCAACATAATTTTTGCATCAGTTTCATTTCATGCTTTCCACTGGTAAAGCTACATCAACATAGTATCAAAGTGGGTACCTAGAAGTGGAAATACAAGAAGAAAGAAGGATCAATCAGCAGCAGCAATATCATCAACAACAACCAACAACCAGCAACTAATTGAAGCTAAATAACAGTCCAGAAGTGACCCAACACCAATTGTAAACCAACAGCAATAATCGACACACAAATAGGCCCTACTGTACTTGAAATAAACCAAAAGACTGATCCAGTAGATCCCAAAAGAAACCCCCAAAATAGCTTAGTTTCAACCAAGTACCAATCGAAATGCAGTACCAGCAACCAAAAGACGAACTCGAGAATATAACTCGATAATTAAAGCTGAAGTTCTCTTTAGTTTTCAATGAAATAGTAGTCGTTGAACTAACTGACTACTTAAACTCTCTCAAAATGCTCTCTTTGATAACCTTTAAAATGATCTCCTTAAACTCTCTGAGAAACTGATTTTTTAGGATTCAAAAACCAGCCCCTGAACTCTGCCCAAACTTCCCTAATTTATATCCCAAAACAGACCCCTTGATACCCTTGGAACACTCAAAAATTATCAGGCCTGCCTCCCTACCCTTGAAAAGTTCAAAAATTATCAGGCATGCATTCTGCCCATCCCCTTTAGAACCCCATTACTACATGTTTTGTTTTCTTTTCATTCACTTGTCCCCCATTACTATATGTCCCCTTCTATTTATTATTCAAAGGTTATGGGTACATGTACTTTAATTACTTCCCAATAGAGCTCCCCATACTATTTATATTCCCCATCCCACTATTATTAAACTAAAGCATTATTTTAAGGGTTATTAATTACTTTAATGACAGAGCACTCAACTTAAACAATTCTTCCAATTTTTAATTCCCAAGTTACCCCTGATGCCCTGAAATTCCTATCCTACCCCAAACCCTTTCGATGTGCCCTAGACCCACAACTATAACCAACTCAGCCTATCAAATTCAATCAACAGTTCAAACTAGAACCCTAATCAGATCAAATGTCATCACAATGAATCAGGACATAATGATTCAGGGAATAAACTAAACACAATTCCACATTGAACCTAAATACGAACAAGGAACACTGAAAATACTGAATTTATATACAATGTGATAGGCAATCATAGACAACGTACTTTGAACCAACA
Organism: Nicotiana glauca; assembly: GCA_026770625.1. NCBI lineage: Eukaryota > Viridiplantae > Streptophyta > Magnoliopsida > Solanales > Solanaceae > Nicotiana > Nicotiana glauca. Next base: position 57,466 of record MU710873.1, on the reverse strand, counting down.
GTAATAGCGAGCAATTACCGGAATAGCTACAGTTTTATACAAAACTTACTAATACTGACTAATTCGAATCATAGGAAAAGAAAGAAGAAACAAAATACAGAGTAAGCACAAAACATTCGAACTTAAACAAAAAATAAGAAAGGAGTAGAGGATGAATTTACTGAACAAAAACTAATAGAAAAAGAAAATAAAATGGAAACCTACCAGTTTAAACGAGGACTGGATTCGAACCTTCAAATCTTTTGGTACTTGGGGCCAATATGGACCCTAGTCACGTGTTCTCGAACGAGAGCACTCAACTAAGGTCTATTTTGACCTCAGTCTCTGAGCTAGCTTTAGACCATTACTCAAAACCTTTGATTCGAGACTCTCCAGTAGCATTCGAGGGAAGTTGACTAGGGATTAAGGAGGAGGGGGTAATGGGGGTCAAGGGGTGTTAGTTTGGGCCCGGTTTAGGTTTGGCGCCGCCACCAAGGGATCTTGTGGCGGCACTAGGGTTCTTGGCTCAAAATCGACATTCGACCAATTCCAGGCAGATTCGAAGGAAGGTGTTTGGATATTTGGAATGAGGAAGTGAAAACGAGGCTAGGGTGTTAATTTGAGGTGATTTGGGTGAACTAGGGTTTCTGACTGATCTTCGATTGAATATTCGAAGACACCGGCTGGGATTCGAGGGAAACTGATTGGAGGTTTGGAAAAAGGATGTCGTGGAGAAGCTATGGTGTAAAAATGGGGTCGTTTGGACCATCGAAATCGCCGTGAGGCGATTTCTAATAGGTGGTCGACGGCGGAGAGTGGCGGAGGGAGCTGGGCCTGTCTCTGAACGTTAAAGATGAAGAAGGTGGGGTGCTTTGAGGGGGGGCTGGGTATGGTTTTAGGAATATATAGTAGGCAGGGGAATTGATCCTAGCCATTGGATCAATTGAAATCAATGGCCTGGATCAATAGATTAAATGAAGCGGCGTCGTTTGGACACTCTTGGGACCGGGTTGGTCTTTGGGTGGAATGGGTCGGGTGAGGGAGCAGCTGATCTGGACCGTTGATCAAGTGAGATCAACGGCCCAGATAGAGCGTTACTAAAACAATGTCGTTTGGTTGGTCTCTGAGATTGACTGGGCTGGATCGTTTTGGTTACGTGGTAATTGGGCTGTGGTCAATTGGCCCAGTCCGATTTTACCCATTTCCCCTCTTTTCTTGTATTTTATTTCCCCTTTAATTCCTAATTAAAAATCAAAATTCCTAGATTAAATTATAAAATAAAAAATTAACTTAAAATACTAATTAACTCTTAATAATATTTATCACACATAATTAAATATCAATTAAAACAATATCACACAACTAAACCTTAAATGTTAAAAAAATACAAAGTACATATTTTTTTGTGATTTTTTATTTTTGTAAAGCATACTTGATTACTCTTAATCATAAAATCAAATCCTAGAATGCAAATGCAACATATTTTTTGTATTTTCATCAATTTAAACAAATAATCATGCACACACAAACACAAACAATAAGAGAAAAATAGCACAAAATCTGCAAAAATTGCGAGCAACACAAAACTATTTTATTTTCAATTTTTGGGCGTAATTCTCATATAGGGCAAAAATCACGTGCTCACAGCTGCCCCTTTTTGCCCGGAAACACGGAGAGTTTTCGTGCAAAGATAAAGTGAGCGGATACGAGCGATTTTTGCCCATTTGAGTATTCCGTGTGAAGCATTTTTGAAAAGATTTAACCGAACCTTTGCTTCAAAAGGTCTCCTACATATCCCTGGCTAAAGGGGAATCAGGTCAATGTAGTTCGGGAAGTTTTGGTAGCTGGGACTACTATGAGACTGTGATTTTACTGTTACTGCTGTTGCTGCTGCTACTGCTTACCGACCTCCTTATTACACCGTGTTAAACAGAAAATAAGAAGCTAGGCTAAACCAATCTATGAATTGTAAAATCTTATCTAGATCTTCAACTTGCTCTTGTGTATCTTGTTGCCTTGCTTGCTCTTGTGTTTCCTCTGATTTTTCTTGACTTGTCGGCCTGTCTTGATTGCCGAACTTGGACTGCTTGTTTCCTTCATGTGAGTCATTTTTCATTTGATTTCTGAACTTGAATTTATGCTGGGGATTTTTGTCGTAACCTTCCGCTCTTCAGGCGGGCTCCTGACTTGAATGTATTCCTCTGTTATACGGGTGGGCTCCCGACTTCAACTTCAACTTGAAATGTATTCCTCTGTTATACGGGCGGGATCCCGACTTCAATTTCAACTCGAGATGTACTCCTCTGTTATACGAGCAGGCTCCCGACTTCATCTTCAACTTAAAAATGTATTCCTCTGTTATACGGGCGGGCTTCCGACTTCAACTTCAACTCGAAATGTATTCCTCTGTTATACGGGCGGGCTCCCGACTTCATCTTCAACCTAAAATGTATTCCTCTGTTATACGGGCGGGTTCCCGACTTCAAATTCAACTTAAAATGTATTCCTCTGTTATATGGGCGGGCTCCTGACTTCGACTTCAACTTAAAGTGTATTCCTCTATTATACGGGCGGGCTCCCGACTTCAACTTCAACTTGAAATGTATTCCTCTGTTATACGGGCGGGCTCCCGACTTCAACTTCAACTTGAAATGTATTCCTCTGTTATACGGGCGGGCTCCCGACTTCAATTTCAACTCGAAATGTATTCCTCTGTTATACGTGCGGGCTCCCGACTTCAACTTCAACTTAAAATGTATTCCTCTGTTATACAGGCGGGCTCCCGACTTCAACTTCAACTTGAAATGTATTCCTCTATTATACGGGCGGGCTCCCAACTTCAACTTCAACTTAAATTGTATTCCTCTGTTATACGGGCGGGCTCCTGACTTCAATTTCAACTTAAAATGTAACAACTTCCATTCTCCAGGTGGGCTCCTGACTTCATCAACAACTTAAAATATAACAGCCTCCATTCTCCAGGCGGGCTCCTGACTTCATTAACACTTGAACTGCATTCTATCGCCGTTGTTCCTTCCTGCCCCCTGAACCATTTCCTTCTAAACTTTGTGTTTCATCCCTCTAAGAACTGTTGGGGATAACACTGCTGGGGGAATTATCTTTTCTTCTTCAAAACTTTTATTTTCTCTCAACACTGCTGGGGATAATGCTGTTAGGGAATTTTCATTCCTTCAAAACTGGTGCTTCATTCTTCTGAAAATTGTTGTGGATAACACTGGCTTTTGCTTTTCTGAACACAAGTTTCATCCTTTTGCTCTGTCTGCTGGGGAATTATTTACTTACTTGCTGGGGATAAAAATGTTATTAGTTGGGGATAACACTGTTGGGGGGGGGGGGATTATCTTCCTCCATTAAGACTTGTTATTTTCCTTCTTTCAACCGATGGGGATAACACTGGTTCCAAGACCACTTCCCTTAAAACTTGTGTCATCTTGCTTCTTCCAAGACTACTTCACTCAGAGCTTGTATCGTCCTCCTCCAAAATTTCTTTCTTCGAAACTTGTTATCTTGCTTTCCCTTAAAACTGGAATTGCTTTCCTCGTTCCTCTGATGGGTACCCAATTTCAAGAAAATTTTCAAACATGGAAGAAAATTTTCTGCCCCAGTTTGGTAATCTTCCTTGTGGCATGTCTTTCCTCCATCAATAACATGTCCTTTACCTGCTTCAAATCAAAGAAAATTTTGTTAGTTTAAAATGTGGTGAGTGGTCGTGCCACTCCTGCTGGGGATGGTCTCTTTTTCTTTTCTCCTTCCCCTGCTCTGCGCTCCAGTATACTATTAAAACTTTTTGGGGATGATATTCCTGCTGGTCGTCGTCCGACCATCTTGAAACTTGTCCAATAACTTCCGACCTTCTTGACGATTCCTTATTCACAAACCTGTCAACTGTCATTTTGCCACCTTTGCTTCATGCTTTCCCCAAAATCCTAGACTAATCCATCATTTGGTCTTGCAACAAACATCTTTCTCGTTCTATTGCATTATCTTCAGCTTGTCCTATCCATATTTGCTTTGTACCATCTTGGAAACTGGTAGTAAGCTCTAAAAATCCTTCTAAAAAAATAGACTACCATTGAAAAATCTTTAAACAAAGAAATGAAAAATGATGACTTCAAAAAAGAAAAAATCTTTCTGAACAACTGCCGGGGAGAAGAAAAAGAAAAAGACCATAGCTGAATAGTATCACCGATCCCAATGATCATGTCGTGCATTATGGATTAATCAACCCAGTCTATTTATATCAATCAATCTTTCTGATGGCCTTACTTTGCATTTCAAAGGTCCCGCAACCCAACTCTTTTGCCGAATCAGCATCTTTGTTCTGCTTGATGCCTCGACGAATCCTTTCTGTCAACCTTATCTCGTTCGTCCCCTTTTTAACTCCTTGTCGCCTCATAGTGCCCTTCGAGAGGTTTTTACTAATAAGACTCTCTCATTTCTCTCAACTCCCGTCGCCTTATGGTGCCCGTGAAGGTTTTCACCGATAAGACTCTCTCATTTTATTTTTCTCAACTTCTGTCGCCTTATGGTGCCTGTGAAGGTTTTCACTGATAAGACTCTCTTATTTTATTTTTCAGCTGGGGATTGGAGTGTTACCGATAAGACTCTCTCTGCTGGAGATTCTTTTGGCTATCAAATTCTTTTCAACTTATGATCCTCTTCCTTCTGGGGATTAGAGTGTTATTCCCGGCTTCCATCTGCCTGACTTGGCCCTTCTCAGATACTGATCGAGAGGTCTTTTTGGACATCAATATGGTTTTTATGTGTGGCTAAAAGAAAAAGGGTATCAAAAGTTCAAAATAATTTCGATGGGTAAAACACTACAACTCTTGGAATCAAATTTCTTTCCCAAAATTACAAACACAACTTCTGCCCCAGTTTTTCTTGCTTGGGGAACCTTTGATTCTTGTTACACTATGACCGAGCCATGAGGCGCCTACGTATCCTCTTCGAGGAATCAGGTCAAACATAGTTCCCACAAAATTCCTTTGTTTTTCTTGTGACTTTTCTTTTGTTTTGTTATTATTTTTTCCTTCTTTTCTTTTCTTCTTTTCTTCTCTCCTTTTTTTTTCATTTCCATTAATGATTCCTAAAGAGGGATATGAAATAATAAATAAGGCTCAAAGGAGGAAGCAAAGCTTAAAGTGTTTAGATAGTAGAAAAATTACCTCCGTCATTTCATTCTCCGATACAATGCCAAGTACAAACAAAGAAACAATAATTACAATCAAAGAAATCATACATAATGTCTTTGGACTGCGTCATAATTGATAGCCATGTCGATACATCTTCCCTCGATATCTGTCAAACATAAAGCACCATTGGATAACACTCCGGTCACAATGAACGGTCCTTGCCAGTTCGGGGCGAACTTGCCCTTTGCTTCAGCCTGATGTGGAAGGATTTATTTCAACTTATTACCCGATAACAATAAGTTCCCCACGGCGTGATGAAATTCGTCTTTTCTGCATCTTCCTCATCCATCAAAATCTGATGATACCCAACATAGCAATCCACAAAAGACCCGATCTCACGTTTGGCACAATTATCGATCAAAATATGGATGTTGGGTAACTGAAAGTTATCCTTTGGGCTTGCTCTGTTCAGAGTGCGATAATCAACACATACCCTGATTTTCCCATCTTTCTTTGGCACTGGTACCACATTAGCTAACCAATCAGGATAGCGAGTGACCTGAATAACCTTCGCATTCAGCTGCTTGGTTACTTCTTCCTTAATCTTCACACTCATGTCTGTTTTGAACTTCCTCAATTTTTGCTTGATGGGAGGGCAGGCCAGGTCAGTGGGCAATTTGTGAACCATTAAATTGGTGCTTAAACCCGGCATGTCATCATATGACCATGCAAAAACATCTTTGAATTCAATAAGTGCTTTGATTAATTCTTCCCTGATGTTTAGTTCAATGTGGATGCTTATTTTAGTTTCCCTGATATCATCTGCATCCACTAAATTGATGTCCTCTGTGTCATTTAAGTTGGGCTTGGATTTCTCTTCAAATTGGCTTAACTCTCTATTAATTTCCTCACAGGCCTCATCGTATTCCGACTCATCATCATACTCTACCTCTTGTACTATCAGTTCGAAATCAGATTGATTTTTTAGACTAGGTTGAAGATCCATCGCACATGCCATGTCATTAGGACCAGTATAAAGAGAACTGTTCATAAAATGAAAAAAGAAAACAAAATTAAAATAAAATAAAGCATGAAGAAGAAATTTTCATTTTCATCGAATAACTGGATAACAAGGTTTCACACTTTTGACAAGTACAAAATAAAAGAAACTGGATTACAACCCTGGAATAATCCAGCTAAACAAGAAATAAAATCAGAGCCCACTACCAAGGCTCCCTCCGAATAGGAAGAGGAGTGGCCATCCAATTGTTGACTTTTGCTTTCGGACTGGCACAGATCATCATTACTGTTTACGAGGGTTTCTCTTAACTCTCCTCCCATGTGCACTAGTTCAATCATGTGGGCCTCATGGTACGCTGGCAATGGATTCTGATTAATGTTTGGTGCCTCTGGCGCCTGAAACTCGATCCTATTTGTGTCAATAAGATCTTGCACAACAGTTTTTAATTTCCAACATTTCTCAGTATCATGTTCGGGTGCCCCCGAACAATATTCACACCTTATTGAATGGTCCAGATTTTTGGGGAGGGGGTCTGGCATTTTGGGCTCAATAGGATTCAACAGGCCTAACTGCCTCAATTTGTGGAAAAGAGTAGTATAGGATTCTCCCAGCGGAATAAATGTTCTCTGCTTCTGCACTTTCTCATTCCTGAAAGCTTGATTCCCCCGAAAACCTGACCCTGGAGGATTTCTGTAGGCCCTTGGGGGTGGATATGTGTTTTGTGGAGGTGGGTATGTATTTTGGGGAGCCGGCGAACGCCATTGCGGGTGAGCCGAAGGCCGGGCATATGTTTGGGCGTGGTGGACGGAAAAATATGGCTCTTGTGATGGGTAGTAGGGCTGTGGAGGGCCATATGGAGCGTATGGGTAATTTGGGTGGTGGGGTCTGGGTTGGTAGTGGGGGGAAGAACCTCTGGATCTGGACCAAGTACCTGCTTCGACTGTTGCGACCTCTTCTCTCTTCTTTTTACCGAGCACACCTCCCGTGCCGCTTTGGATAGCCTGAGTTGTGGCCTTGATCGCCGAATAGCTCATTATCTTGTTGGACTTAAGTCCCTCTTTAATCATACCACCCATTTTTACTACCTTATTGAAAGATTTACCAACCGAAGTCACCAGGTGACCAAAGTAAGTTGGCTCCAAAGTCTGCAAAAACTAGTCCACCATTTCACTTTCCCTCATTGGCAGATCGACTCTCGCCGCCTGCTCCCTCCAACGGAACCCAAATTCCCTGAAGCTCTCTCCAGGCTTCTTATCAAGTTTCAACAGTGTGAGACGGTCAGGGACGATCTCAAGATTATATTGGAAATGACCCGCAAATGCTTGCGCCAGGTCGTCCTAGGTGTACCACCTGCTAGGATCCTGCCTCGTGTACCATTCCAGCATATACCCGCTTAAACTTTAACCAAAATAAGCTATCAGCAGCTCGTCTTTCCCACCGGCCCCTCTCATTTTGCTACATAATCCTCGCAGATGTGCCATTGGATCACCGTGCCCCTCGTACAGATCAAACTTCGGCATCTTGAAACCCGCCGGCAATTGAACATCGGGGAAAGGACACAGATCTTTGTAGGCCACACTGACTTGGCCGCCCAACCCATGCATATTCCTGAAGGACTGCTCCAGGCTTTTCACTTTGCGAAGCACTTCATCCTGCTCCGAACTCTTAGCCGGCCTCTCAGTTTCTGTCGGAATCTCAAAGTGAGGATTATAAGTATGTGGCTCGGGTGCTTTGAAGGTAGGTTCAGGGGGATAATATTGGTTCTCGTGAGCCTGAAACAACGGCTCACTGGATGATCTTTGTAGTATGGCTGGTAGGGGTGCCACAAAAACAGGAACAATTGGTGGAGGAGGGTTCTGATTGGGTGGTGGAGCTTGGGGATCGTAGGCATTTTTCCCCTGGTAGTATTGGTGAATTGGGAAGGTGGTTGATGGCCAGGGGGAGGGTATTCCGGCGTCATTATCGGTGGGAGAGTAGGAGTAGCGGGAGGGACCGGCACTTTTTGCACCCTAGCCCGGGCTAAGTGCATTTCTTTCATCTCTTGTCTCAATTTATCTACTTCCTCCTTCAGCATTTGATTTTTTGTCTTTTCCTCGTCAACACTTTTCTCCGAGTTAGACATGCTTTCCGGTATGGGTCCTTTAGATCTTGTTTGGTAATGGTAATTTGCCAGTACGTTCTAAAAGCTAACTGTCTGAAACTTCTGGAAAACAACAAACTTTATTAGTGTTTAGAGTTTAACAAATATGGCAATTGCACGTCGAGGATGCAATGTTCCTAGGCAGTTTATCCATTTCTATCATGTCTTTGTTCTGACTGTATGCGTCATTTCGACTTTTTTTAAGTGCCTCCACACTTTCCTTTATTTGTTTTTTTTCTTTTTCTTTTTAGTGGTGGTCGAATCTTATGTGGATTTCCTACGTATCATGTCCCCGCATGAATCAGACCATGCGTAGTTCTGACCGATAAAAGGTAGACAACAATGAAACATTTTTTGGATTTTTCAATTTTCATAATAAAACCGGCTGGGTTTCAAAGGTTTAAAGATGACCTACAAAATCAAATAACCCACATATTCTAATCAAAAGAATTATAAACTCAAAAACAAACGGCCAACTTCCTTTCCGTGTTTGCCAATTTCAACCAAATGGCTATTTTTGCAAACGTGGCCCCTTCCCAATTTCTCATGAATTTTGAGGCCGGGAGGATCTATTTTATTACACTTTGACAAACTTGTCCGTTCTTTTATGAAAACAACCTTTCGACAACTGAATGATACTCTAAGGCTATTTCGGCAAGAACAGTATAATACACTGCCGAAGCTGGATCGGCTTATTTTGACCAAAAATCCAAACGGTACTCTTTTGACCACTGACTCTTTGTATTGTTTTTTAAATTAAAAATAAAACCTTGCTTTGCAAACACTGCCTTTCAGCACTTCAGTGACGAAGATTTTAAGGCTGTATGGGTCAACTGAACAAAAAATGACCAAAGGTGGCCTGTTTATGCAAAGTCAGCCTTACGGCATTCCTTTCAGGAACATTCGGCTATTTTCGACAAAACGACATCACCCGACTTAATTATGTTTTTCAAAATAGAAAACCCGGTATTTGCAAACACGACCTTTCAATGCCTCGGGGATGCTGATTTTAAGGCTGTGTGGGCCAGCCGGCCAAAAATCAAAAAATGACCAAAGGTGGCCGTTTATGCAAAGTCAGCCTTCCGGCGTCCCTTTTGGGAACATTTGGCTATGTTCAAGAGCGGCATCGCCACACCTATTCATGACGAAAATTAAAATTTTGACATTTTTGGCTATTTTTGCAAAACCCCAGGTTGGACCCGATGAGGGTTGCCTGCGTATATCACATCCGGTGAGAATCAAACCAGCATAGTTCGGGCAAGGAAAATAAACTAAATTTGAAAACAAGACTCTTTTATTTTGTTTTTTTAAATAAATTAAACTAAAAGAACACTTTTCTTTCTCTTCATTTTCTCAAAATTTCGGCAGAGTTTTGACACTACTCGGGCATTGGTTTTTAAAATGAGTAGTTATCTCTCTACACTGCTATTTTTTCTCTTTTTTTTCTTTTCTTTTCACGATTTTCCAGTATTTTCAATTTTCAGAAGCCAGTCAGCATGCAAGTCTAAAGCAAATAAATGCATAAAACAAACAGGATGCAGCAGGATGGTCTTTTCACTTCAGGTCGCTTGTCCTAGACGGACCCAACCCCTGTGTTGAGTCTCCTAAGTCAAATGCACATGATGTAAATAAACGCTCCTACTAGGGATCCGGCATGAAGTTTTGTTATACTAGGTTTAATGCCTGGGGTGTGAGGTGTATCTAGACTGGCCATAAAACGAGCGGACAACTCAAGTTGGGAAGAGGTAGCGTACCGGGAGCAATACTTCTCCAGCTTAACTACTGGAACCTCCCCGTTCTTAAATATGGGTGACTAATAATCCTTCACCGGGAGCCCAGGCCCACCGGCTTTATCTCAACAAAGAATGGGGCGCGTATCCGCGATTCCCGAGGTTGTATTCAGAAGACTCAGAGGGGTGCGCAAGAAGACAATTTATAATACAGTAACAATATCAAAGCGGTAAAAATCATCATTTTTCACATTTAAGCCCAATCATATAATAAAATCAGATAATAAATAAAGCCAAATGCAACAATTATTCTAAGCTCGAATTCTTGAACCCTGAACCAGAGATTCTGGGTTCGTATCCGCAGCAGAGTCGCCAGAGCTGTCGCACCTCCTTTTTACACTACTACACCCTGCGAAGGGATGTAGTAGAGGGAGTTTTTCCAATTAAAGGACAATCGAAACGGGATTCATTTGTTAAGAGATTCAAAGTCGCCACTTAGGAGATTTATGGTGTCCCCGGGTCACCGGTTTGAATCCCGAATCGAGGAAACAATTGACTCTGTATTACAGTCTGCGAACTAGAAATCCGGATAAAGAATTATGTTAACCCGGGAGAAGGTGTTAGGCATTCCCGAGTTTCGTGGTTCTAGAACGGTCGCTCAACTATTATATTTGACTTAAATTATCCGATTTAACAATTATGAACCTATGTGCAAATTTTCACTTTTAACTGTATTTTTTAATTGAATTTTAACGAGAATTGCAACGTCGCGAAAACACATCTCGTACCACGTTACATCAATGCACCCGTGGTTATTGACATATTTCGACTCCGTTGAGATTTGGATTTGGGTCACATAAATGTGCACCCGAGTTTAAGAAAGTAAATTATTAAAAAGCGCGCCTAAAGTGACTAGCGCGTTATTATTTTGGGAAAAAGCCGTAAAATGCGCTAAATGGTCCATCCCGAAATTTAAGTATTTATTATATCCATTTATTGAGGGCCCCGCAATTATGCATTTTTATTCGGCGAGGCTCGTCTCATCATTTTTATTTAAAGTCCGATTCTAAAGTGACTATGATTTTCTATTTTTATTGTCTCTAAAATAAAATAAAAGATCCTAATCAATTTGTTTACTGGGAAAAATGGTAGTTTTGAATTAAAACATGCTATTGGGCTCAGAGATAAGCCCAAAGTGTAAGGACCGCAATTCTATTCCACAACCAAAATTGGCCAGACGTAGGCCTTGGCCCAGGCCCAAATGAGGAAGGAACCAGGACTGACCTGGGCCGTGCGTCAAGCCATTATGTTGTTGGCAGCCTTATTTTTAAACCAAATAGCACGTAGATTCAACTAAAGACAAAGATCTGCTGATTTTATTTCAAGTTATTCTAAGTATTCAATGATTTCAACAAAGGAAAAATATTCACCTATTCAAATTAACAAGATATGATCATTTGAATTCCAATTACATACTTAGATTTATCCTATCTGTTTACCCATTAGTGAATTCCTAAATATCACTACAAGTGAGAATCAGACTGAAAGCATGGTTCGATTTTAGCAATAGTAATAGTGGCTCAATTACTAACCCCAATTAACACTACTCAACACTCAAGTGATTCATGCACTTAGAAATGAACTACTACAATTACATGGACTGATTCTCAACTCGTTTTTAAGCTATCCTTCTAATTTCACTAGTAAAAATACATGAAAACAAGATTAAACTAACTGATGCCAAGAAATAATTTCCAGTTTAAAAGTCCAATAGTCTATTACAACTCCAAAACAGTCCTAGCTTGAATACAAAGAACAACTAATCACATCATAAGAGAACTATTTAAAACATAACAAAACTATATAAAGTGCAGTTCCTCAACAGAAATTTTGCATCAGTTTTATTTCATGCTTTCCACAGGTAAAGCTACATCAACATAGTATCAAAGTGGGTACCTGAAAGTAGAAATACAAAAAGAAAGAAGGATCAATCAGCAACAGCAATATCAACAACAACAGCCAACAACCAGCAACTAATTGAAGCTAAATAACAGTCCAGAAGTGACCCAGCACCAATTGTAAACCAACAGCAATGATCGACACACAAATAGGCCTTACTGAACTTGAAATAAACCAAAAGACTGATCCAGTAGATCCTAAAAGAAACCCCCAAAACAACTTAGTTTCAACCAAGTACCAATCGAAATGCAGTACCAGCAACCAAAAGACGAACTCGAGAATATAACTCGATAGTTAAAGCTGAAGTTCTCTTTAGTTTTCAATGAAACAGTAGTAGTTGAACTAATTGACTGCTTAAACTCTCTCAAAATGCTCTCTTTGATAACCTTTAAAATGATATCCTTAAAATCTCTAAGAAACTAATTTTTTAGGATTCAAAAACCAGCCCCCGAACTCTGCCCAAACTTCCCTTATTTATATCCCAAAATAGACCCCTTGCTACCCTTGGAACACTCAAAAATTATCAGTCCTGCCTCCCTGCCCTTGAAAACTTCAAAAATTATCAGACCTGCATTCTGCCCATCCCCTTTAGAACCCCATTACTACATGTTTTATTTTTTTTCATTCACTTGTCCCCCACTACTATATGTCCCCTTCTATTTTTTATTCAAAGGTTATGGGTACATGTACTTTAATTACTTCCCAATAGAGCTTCCCATACTATTTATGATCCCCATCCCACTATTATTAAACTAAAGTATTATTTTAAGGGTTATTTAATTACTTTACTGGCAGAGCACTCAACTTAAACAATTCTTCCAAGTTTTCAATTCCCAAGTTACCCCCCTGATGCCCTGAAATTCCTATCCTACCCCAAACCCTTTCTATGTGCCCTAGACCCAAGACTATAACCAACTTAGCCTATCAAATTCAATCAACAATTCAAACTAGAACCCCTAATCAGATCAAATATCATCACAATGAATCAGGACATAATGATTCAGGGAATAAACTAAAAACAATTCCACATTGAACTTAAATACGAACAAGGAACACTGAAAATACTGAATTCATATACAATGTGATAGGCAATCACATACGACATACTTTGAACTAACAGTAATAGCGAGCAATTACGGGAATAGCTACAGTTTTATACAAAACGTACTAATATTGACTGATTCGAATCATTCAGGAAAACAAAGAAGAAACAAAATATAGAGTAAGCACAAAACATTCGAACTTAAACAAAAAATAAGAAAGGAGTAGAGGATGAATTTACTAAACAAAAACTAATAGAAAAAGAAAATAAAACGGAAACCTACCAGTTTAAACGAGGACTAGATTCGAACCTTCAAATCTTTTTGGACTTGGGGCCAATATGGACCCTAGTCGAGTGTTCTCGAACGAGAGCTCTCAACTAAGGTCTATTTTGACCTCAGTTTCTGAGCTAGCTTCAGACCATTACTCAAAACCTTTGATTCGAGACTCTCCAGTAGCATTCGAGGGAAGTTGACTAGGGATTAAAGAGGAGGGGGTCATGGGGGTCAAGGGGTGTTAGTTTGGGCCCGGTTTAGGTTTGGCGCCGCCACCAAGTGATCTTGTGGCGGCACTAGGGTTCTTAGATAAAAATCGACATTTGACCACTTCCAGGCAGATTCGAAAGAAGGTGTTTGGATATTTGGAATGAGGAGGTGAAAGCGAGGCTAGGGTGTTAATTTGAGGTGATTTGGATGAACTTGGGTTTCTGACTGATCTTCGACTGAATATTCGAAGACACCGGTTGGGATTCGAGGGAAGCTGATTCGGGGTTTGGAAAGATGATGTCGCGGAGAAGCTATGGTGTAAAAATGGGGTCATTTGGACCACCGGAACCGCCGTGAGGCGATTTTCGGTGGGTGGTCGATGGCGGAGAGTGGCGGAGGGAGCTGGGCCTATCTCTGAACGTTATAGACGAAGAAGGTGGGGTGCTTTGAGGGGGAGGGGGCTGGGTATGGTTTTAGGAATATATAGTGGGTAGGGGAATTGACCCTGGCCGTTGGATCAATTAAGATCAACGGTCTGGATCAAACGAAGCGGCATCGTTTGGACACTCTAGGGACCGGGTTGGTCTTTGGGTGGAATGGGTCGGGTGAGGGAGGAGCTGATCTGGAGCGTTGATCAAGTGAGATCAACGGCGCAGATAGAGCGTTACTAAAACGATATCGTTTGGTTGGTCTCTGAGATTGACTGGGCTGGATCGTTTTGGTTAAGTGGTAATTAGGCTGTGGTCAATTGGCCCAGTCCGATTTTACCCATTTCCCCTCTTTTCTTGTATTTTATTTCCCCTTTAATTCCTAATTAAAATCCAAAATTCCTAGATTAAATTATAAAATTGAAAATTTACTTAAAATACTAATTAACTCTTAATAATATTTATCACACATAATTAAATATTAATTAAAACAAAATCACACAACTAAACCTTAAATGTTAAAAAAAAATGCAAAGTACATATTTTTTGTGATTTTTTATTTTTGTAAAGCACACTTGATTACTCCTAATCGTAAAAAAAATTCCTAGAATGCAAATGCAATATATTTTTTGTATTTTCATCAATTTAAACAAATAATCACGCACACACAAACGCAAAAAATAAGAGAAAAATAACACAAAATCTGCAAAAATTGCGAGCAACACAAAACTATTTTATTTTAGATTTTTGGAAGTAATTCTCATATAGGGCAAAAATCACGTGCTCACAATGGGACCCATGATGCAGATGTAGAGGTTAAGCATGATGCTCAAGTTATCCCCAAGAGAGCAAGTTTTAAGTATTTCAGGTCTATTATCCAGGGTAATGGGGAGATTGACGAAGATGTCGCACAGCTAATCGGAGCAGGATGGATGAAGTGGAGGCTTGCTTCCGGTGTTTTATATAATAGGAATGTGCCGCTAAGACTTAAGGGTAAGTTTTATCGAGTGGTGGTTCGACCGGCTGTATGGGGCTGAGTGTTGACCAGTCAAGAACTCCCACCTGTAGAAGATGAGAGTATCAGAGATGAGGATGTTGAGATGGATGTTGGGTGTACCAGGAAAGATTGGATTAAGAATGAAGCTATCCAGGATAGAGTGGGAGTAGCTTCCGTGGAGGACAAGATGCAGGAGTCGAGGATGAGATGGTTCGGACATGTTAAGAGAAGAAACATTGATGCTCCTGTCAGGAGGTGTGAGAGGTTGGCCATGGATTTGAGAAGAGGTTGAGGTAGGCCTAAGAAGTACTGGGGAGAGGTGATTAGACACGACATGGTACTGCTTCAGCTCACTGAGGACATGACCCTTGATAGGTGGGTATGGAGATCGATGATTAAGGTAGAAGGTTAATAGGTAGTTTATAGGTGTTCATCGATAGTCTTAGTAGCATGCATGTCCCTTTATATTCTTAGATTTCTATTATGTTATGTGGTTGTGTTCTCCTCAGGTATTGTATTCCCTGCTGCTATTATTTGGTACTACTTATCCTTTATCTCCACCCTTTTCTTTTCTCTTCCTTCTTTCTTCCTTCCTTGCTTTCCTCTTCTTCTTGTCCTTCCTGAGCCGATGGTCTATTGAAAACGTCATCTCTATCTGCATTAGGTGGGGGTAAGGTCTGCGTACAGACTATCCTCCCCAGACCCCACATGTTGGGATCAAATCGGGGTTTTTTGTTGTTGTTTTAATCTTCTTGCATTTCTTACACATATTGTTGAAAGTGTACCAATTTAAATATTCTTATTAATCTCAACACCTTGTAGAGAATAAAGTTGAATATCTTCAACCTTCTTTATGTAATCTGGAATTAGAGAATGTAATTTTATTTGTTAGCCAATTATTTTTTGATTTTCGAAATTTTATTTTGTATAATTTTTTAACGTAATATAAGATGATTTTTAAGAAACACTATATGCCTTTATTTATATTTTTTTGTACTACAAAGTGAATATAAATGACTTATTCAATTGGAGTTTAGCATAAAGCACAATTAAAACTAAAATTAATAAAGTGCATTAAATATTATTTTGGCAAAACTCATAAAATTAATCAATCATCCCAGCGTAATACATCATGAGTAAACTGTATAAATAAAAACCATAAGTTAATATAATTAGACAGACGCAACATGAGATTTTAATATATAGGAAAATATAGTTCAGGGGGGTTTTGGGGACACCAGATAGTTTAAGTAGGTAACTAACAAAATGACGAAAGTTTAGACGTGTTTTAGGCTGAGTTGAATAGCCACGTGTAGTGCTACATGACACGTTTTTTAAATAATTAGGAGAGTGTACTACATGCACATCTAAGAATGCAATAAGGAATTTTTAATACGAAGAGCAATATAATTCAAGGGGTTTTTGGGGATAGTTTAAGTAGGAATTGTGTACACTGTATATTCCGAAGGAGGCATGCTACAAGAGTGTATGTATTTTTAAAAAAAATTAGAGAACGCCTTCAACTTGAAATATTTAAAGTGAATATATATCGTTAATGGATGCATCGATATACATTTGAGAAAAATAAATTTAATTATATTTTTGATTGTATTTTTCATACGTAGTAAAGCTAGTAGAGAGCGGAGCAAGTGTCCAAACTCTCAACTCCACAAATTGCGGAGGGGAGACCGGTGATGTAGCTTAATTAAGTATTAACTATCACTAGAGTTTCATCCCCAACGTGAAGTTGTATTTATTAGTGAGCACTTTACCTTCAATATGAAACTTTTCGGTATCGGAAACTGAATGGAAACTAAGGAAAAATATATTAACCAACTCGTTTAGGAGAACATAATTGTTTTTATTACTACTACTTAATATGCTTAATGGTTACTTAAACGAAACATTTTTTGTGCTAATCATCATAAACTTAAAAGGAAATGCCACATTAAATAAACCACGCCTTCTAGATGGTGCATTGGCAATCTCTTCATTAAGCGATAATAAAATAATTTTAAAGAGTCAAAAAGCAAAATAGTGTACTACTTAAAACGTGTGGCTGTAGTTTCTTAGTGAATCGTTCAACACTCGTAGAATTTAGAAAAAAAAAAAATATTATTAGCATATCAATAAAACAACGTTAATCTATCACTAAGTGGAGATTTCTCTATCTTATTACGCATATTATTTCTTATAAACAGTGTCAATATTTGTAGAAGTGAATATAAATAATTACTATAATGACAAGCGGTATATATTACTTTTTATATTTACACCTTATATTTGTCTTTTACCTATTATCTATAAATACACATCTACAGTGGCGGGGCGGAGCCAGGATTTATACAAAGGGGTGTCAAAATCAAAAGAAATTATGCTACAATCGGGAATGGAACTTGCGACCTTTCAATAACTTTTGACACCCCTTGACCATTGCACTGAGAATTTGCCTTTGTGTCAAGGGTTGTCAACCCCTTGTATATATTCAATTTTTTTTTAAAAATACCTATCTACACGGTGTTATTTTCCGGCGAAGGGGTGTTGGTTGACACCCCTCGGACAAGGGTAGCTCTGCCCTTGCACATCTACTACAAAAAAACAAAAACAAAAATTAGCTATGAATTTCTTCGCTTTTCTCTTGCTAAATCGTTTGTGCTAACAAATTTTTTTGATAATCTATCGCTAATTTGTCTTTAAATGGAATTACATATAAATTTTTCTGTTGGACTGCATAAATTATCCGTTGCTAATTCCTTGTTTTTAGCCGTGATTTAGTATATCCGCCCTATGTATAGAAATGGATAGCTTATTACTATTAAGGTCGTGGATGATATGTTAAGAATAATGGTTAGCAGCAGCCTTAAGTCAATCAAAGAATTATAATATTACAAATGAAAAACATTCTTTGGGTCAATAAGCCGATAATCAAGATATACTTTAGAGTTTGGATAATAAGATCATGGCTTACGTTGGTATTTTGATGACCAAAAACCGTGCGTGTGACAATTATGACCTATAAATTCAACTTGCTCAAGTCATTGTTATATTTGGAGATAGAAAACAAAGAAACAAATTTGACTTATAAATGTGTAATATGCCCAAACTTGGACAAGTTGGAAATATATTCATTTTTTAGCAAAAAAGAAAATATATTTATTTAATGGTCAAAATAAGTGTAATGAAAGTCAAATTATCTAAATGATTTAACAGTTAATAATCTATTAATCTTTTTCACGATTAACAAACGAATTGGTACTGAAATTATGCTTTAATTAATTGAAGGCTAAATGTATGCTTATTACGTATTACAAACACCAATATCATAACTTATAGACATTTCAGGTTTTTTTTTTTTCCTTCAAAAGTCTAACATTGGTGGGTATTGGGTTTTAGGCAGTAGCCCCAATTCGTATATCATCAAAAAGAATAAGTACACGAAAGAGGACATAAACTATAGCCACCAAAACATTGTGAAGAATGATATATCTTATCCTCCAGTACAAAAGCATCAAAAGAGTGCCTACTTTGGAAGATTTCCTCTATTACACTTTGAAATATATGAACTTCACTAATAGGTGTTATACATATAGTTATGCACTACAATACAAAAATCAGCTATATCTAGAAACATCATTAATAGCAAAATGGTTATTCCTTGGTTTGAGCAAGGTGGGAAGTTTCTGGAGGGAAGGATGGCGGGGGTCTATTTGGAAACAGCCTCTTTACCTCAGGGTAGAGGTAAGGTCTGCGTACACACTACTCTCCCCAGACCCCACTAAGTGGGATTATACTGAGTGGTTATTATTGTTGTTGTTGTTCAATCTGAAGTTTGGGAAACCGACTTGATCAAGTCTCAGTAAAGATCTCACTATGTCCGACAAAGAACTAGAGGTATCAAAGGTGACCTTAACTCTTAAATTCTCCCACAGATTAGCAAGTGTATCAGCAACACTTTTACCTTCTCTATATGTATGGAATACTTAAAATTACCTTTGCTAGAGATTTGAATAATTTGCTCAATGGTATGAATAAATAACATTTTGTTGTTAATCATATTAATGATCACCTGAGAATCAGACTCGAGAATTACATTCCGGTTAAACACAATTTCAACCCATGTAGCATGGCCTTTGCCTCAGCAAAATTATTGATGCATTGGCCATAATACTTAGCAAAAGCAACAATAAAGGATCCCTGATGATCTCTAATAGCACCATCACCTCCGGTTCTTTCTGGGTTTCCTTTACAACAACCATCAATGTTTAGGTCTAGCCAGCCAAAATTAGGTTTGCACCATTTAATCAGTTGCTACTAATTAACTGTTTTGCATTCTCCACCGCTATGCTGTAAGTTCTCAAATCTAGCTGCACACCTACTTTTCCATATCTCCCAGCATACAATGGATGTTAGACATTTTAGGATCATTGCTTAGATTCCATTCTTTTCCTTAGTTAGCCACCAAGACATGATCAATTGCCTAATGTCTCCTTGTCTTATTATAATACCTCAACACTAAAGCAAAAAAAGACCACACCTGTTTTGCAATATAACTCTCACAAAATAGGTGCATGATGGTCTCTTCCTTGTGACTATTACAACATGAGCACCTTGATGTTAAGATTTATCTGAATCTCTGGAGGCCTTTATCGGTTGAGATTATATTCTGTAGCATTGATGTTTGGCTAAAATTTCACATTTTTGCATGTAAATTGCCTTGCATTATACCTCGATCATGTTAATTTTTGTGTGAATAATTGTGACTCTAGCTTAATAATGGTATTTTTATGTGTAGGAGTCAATTGGAAGTGATTTGAAGAGTTTGCATGCAAATTGGCGTCAAAAGGAAAGAATTTGGAAGTATAAGATTGGTGCCAAACACCAACCGAAATTCCAAAGACATAAGACCAAAAAGTTTGCGGTCTTGATTGGCGCCAGGCGCCAAGCGAAACGCCAAAGGGCAGATTTTGTCCTAATTCGGCTGGGACTTGGGATTTCAACCCTAAATGTCCCCAATATGTATAAAAGGGGTTCTAAAACTATTCTTGAGAGGTGGACATATTTTGGACGAGAGGAACATACTTTAGACCAAGGGAGAGCACGGAGCCGCCGTGGAGGCCAAATTCATCAAATTTTATCTTTTTTCCATCAAACTTAGTAATCTTTACGTTTCTTTGGATGAATTGTAGTTTTGCTACCATATTTATATGGAGCTAAACTTTGTGTTCTAGGGTTGTTGTTGTCATGAATATTGAAGTTTATTAATTACATTACATTAATTCAAGTTATCATCTTTGTTTGTTTCTCCAATTCTGCGCATACTTGCTTAATTGTTTAGCCAATAGTTGAGTTCTATTTACTATTTAAGTCATGCTTGGGAAATACGTGTTTAGATTAGAGTAGAATTAAAGAGAGCTTATTTCTGAACCAGTGGCTCGGAAAAACATTTCGCGGCTAGGATAGGAATACATTACTAGAAATTCGAGTTTTAGCGACCACAAAAAGCGACCAACGTTAGTTTGTTTATGCAAAATACTGACTAAAACCCTTCCAAACAGGCTTGATCACTATTTTAGTGGTCGCTTTTGTATACCGATCAAAGTTGGCAGCTAATTACCGACCAAAGTTGATCGGTAAATTAATTTTAAAAAAAAAACGACCTAAATTGGTCGGTATTTTAATTATATAATCAAAAGATTCACCGTTTGGGAATCGAAATGGGGTGTGTACTATGGCAGGATACTATTCTACCACTAGACCATTGGTGCATTTTGTTTTAAGATTGTCTTTGTATTTATTTATACTCTTTAATTGTAGTTTCGCACGAAAATATTGGTCGGTTTTATTAAAAAATAAAATTACCGACCAAAGTTGGTCGGTCTTTTAAAATGACCGGCCGATTTTACCGACCAAAGTTAGTCGGTTTTTTCATATTAATTTTTATTTATTTTAATTACACAAACCGACCAAAGTTGGTCGGTTTCTTAAAAAATAAATTTCGTAGGACTCAAAAATAGTTTCCCGCATTTTACGCCGAATAAAACAGACCAAAGTTGGTTGGTTTCGTAAGAAAAAATAAAAAATTAAAATATTTTGAAAAACCGACCAACTTTGTACATAAGGCAATAGTTAAGTTACTCCGAAAATAAAAAATTGCATATAGTATATAAGGCAATAGTATTGAAACGTATTTCATTGAAGACAATCCGGCGGCGTCTCCCATTGTAGTCGCCTTCTTCATATGGCAAGCGCTACCTGTAGCTTGCACTATATTGTCTGATGATAACCTTGCCTCCCTCGCTCTTTCTTGAAGGCCCTTTCAATTCTCTTTCTAGTATGGTTCCTCCATAATAAACTGAACGCCCTTGTGTGGCACCAGAACTAAGCGCTATTGTTCCCAAAATAAAAAAATAAATCAAAAAATGAACAAATTCGATAAAACTGGAGGAAAATGCGAGAGTTAATTGCCAAGATTTTTGTCTTGTGTTCAATTTCGCGGTTGGAAGGATTTCTTTCTGCCATCTGTCTTTCCCTTATCTCTCCTCTCTTAGCAAAGGTAGGTTCAAGTCAAACCTTTTTTTGGCGGAAAAATTTAGATATCTTACTATTACTAGACCTGACATTACCTATGTCGTGGGATTGGTAAGTCAGTATATGCATGCTCCTTGTCAAGCATACCTACATTTAGCATACAAGATCTTTAGGTACCTCAAAGGTTATTTTGACAAATGTATGATCTATACTAATCATGGCCTTCGTCAGTTGAGATTCTATTTTGTAACATTCTTAGCATAAAAAAAAATATTGAAAGGAATTTTCTTCAGCCAAATCATAGAAGCAATGAATGAAGTAATCCTCTATCTCCTCAACATCTACTAAGCAGAATAGCAATTGAAGCCTCCCTTAGATTCAATCATCCATACTGGCTTATCCTCCCTTCCAATATTGATACCAATCTCCAAAATATCATTAAAAATATTGTGAGGAAGGACATTCCTAAGCTTATTGGAATTTCACTTCCCATCATCAAAGAAATAGTTCACCTGGAGTTTCCTAGGGCATTATGGAATTGGATGTACGTAGCCGGGGCTCCCTTACAGACCAATTATCCCACATTTCAGGGATAAAAATTCGCAGATATCCCCTTATTATTTGGAATGCAAATTTTTAAATCATGACATATTGATTGGTTCAACTCATTTTAATCAACTCATGTTGGACTTAATTCGTTCATTTAACAACATTAATGAAAACCCACTGCAAAAATGACGACTTTTAACCCATTCCCATTGGTCCTTAATCTGTTCACAAGAACTGGTACAAGTCCACATCCCAAATGTAATTTGTTAATGAAAATTGTTTATAGTACACCACTCTCAAGACTTATTTTTCAACCTCGGTTTTGTTTTTCTCTAACTGTGGTGTCCATACTATCTTGCGTATACTTCATATTTTACATTTATAAACAGTGACAGTAAATAGTTGAATTTTGGATTTATGCTACCGTCGTTATCCTTGTATTTTTCACCCGAGGAAGCTTGTTGACCAACAATCGCCACTAATTTGCCCAAGTGCTTTTGCTCACGGTCACGGGTATGGGCTTTTCTCACCACCCGGATTCCCATCATCGAAAGTAGTGATAGCGCCTACTAGTATGAACTAGGCAAGCCAATCAATTTCACAATTTATCTTTTTTTTTACTCATTTTATATTTATTAGCAATTTTAATAATAATAATAATAATATTATTTAAACAACAGAATTTAACATAAATGGAAGAAAGAAGCCATAAGCTATCTGAACATTAATATCTAGTACAACTGTTTGAACTTTGACTATCCAGAACTGTGTCACAGTATCACAAACGGTCTAAGATTTACTACATACAAAGTCTGAAGAAAAATCAATACACTGATTCTGAATGTAAGGAAAATGAAACAGGAAATAAGGATAGAGGAGACGCCAGAGCCTGCGGACGCCTGCAGGTTTATCTTGGATCTCTGCGTGAACTGAAAATACTCTCCAACCTACGGTCCAAAGTCAACAGCACTGGGATCTACACAAAAGAGTGTAGAGTGTAGCATCAACACAACCGACCCCATGTGCTGGTAAGTGCCTGACCTAACCTCGGCGAGGTATTGACGAGGCTAGACCGGACTACAACATAAACCTTTGTAGTTCAAATATATATACAGCGGAAAAGAGACACAGAAACAACCAGTCAAAATGGGAGGGGGATCATGCTGTGGGGGAGATAACAATTCCGAATAGAAAGACATCAAATAAATGAAAGAATAACATAACTCGGATACCAACAAGAATAAAAATTCAATAAATGTACGGCATCACTCTAACGACCCTATCTATCGGTTTGACACCTAGCGCGCCATTTAGTAGGTCAAGACCATGAGCAGCTTTAATTCAGGCCTTATGACTTGTACGCGTGGTCGGAATTAAATTTTGGGAAGTTCAGAGTTGACTTGGAGAGGAAATTCTCATTTCAAAAGCTTTAAGTTGAAAGAATTAGCTAACATCGGATTTTTGAGTAAACGACCTCGGAATCAGGATTCAAAGGTTCCCACATGTTCGTATGATGATTTCGGACTTAGGCGTATGTCCAGGTCGGGTTTTGGATGATCCGGGAGCATTTTGGCGCCTATTATGGAAGTTAGAATTTTGGAAAAAAATTCATAAGTTTGGGTTGAAGTGCATTTTAGTGTTATCAATGTCCGTTTGGGATTCCGAGTCTGGGAGTAGCTTTGTATGGTGATTCTGGAATTGGGAGTGGGATCGGAAGTAAATTCGGAGGTCCGCGGGTCATTTTGAAGTTATTTGGCTAAACAGAGAAATTTGAAGGTTTTTGAGAAGTTTGATTGGAAGTGGACTTTTTGATATCGGAGTCGGAATCCGATTCCGGAAGTTGGAGTGGGTCCGTAATGTCGAATATGACTTGTGTGCAAAGTTTGAAGTCAATCGGATGTGATTTGATAGGTTTAAACATCGAAAGTGGAATTTTGAAATTCTAAAGTTCATAAAGCTTGGATTGGAGGTCAATTCTTGATTTTAGGGTTGTTTGATATGATTTGAGGCCTCGAGCAAGTCCGTAATGTGTTCTAGGACTGGTTGGAGTCCCGGGGACCTCGGGTGGGTTCTGGATGGTTAACAGATCGAAAAATGGAATTTTGGAGGAGCTGAAGTTGCTGGTGTAACCGCACCTGCAAAAATAGGGTCGCAGGTGCGGAGCCGCAGAAACGGAATTTGGCGGCTAGGCATGGTACCACAGATGCGGTCATTTGGCTGTAGATATGGGACTGCACCTGCGGAAGGAGGAGCGTTAAAGCGGGCAGGAGCAACTGGAGAAAGACCGAAGAAGCAGTGGAGTGGCTCGCACCTGCAGAACCGTAGAAGCGGTTAGGAGACCGCATGTGGGGAAATGCTGGAGGCAGTGAGGTTCTTTTACATCGGGGGTTGGGTTCATTTCAACCTCATTTTCTTCTATTGGAGCCGATTTGGAGCAACTTTGAGGTGCCATTTTCACCACCAAGCATGAGGTAAGTATTTTATGTTAGTTTTGAGTTAAATACATGATTATATATGGATTTGGACATGAAAATTTGTAGAAAACTTGGGGTTTGAGGAAAAATTTAAAAAATTGATATTCTTGAAATTTGATCACTATTTTGGGTATGGAATTAAGAGAAAATAATATATTTGAGTTCATGGGTAGACACTTTCTCCAAAAAAATTCGGAATACGGACACATGAGCCCGAGGGTGTGTTTGTCAAATTTACGATCGGGGTTATGAATTATTATAAATTGGATTGTAATGAGTAATTTAGCATATATTAATGAATTTGCATAATTATTTGATAGTTTTGGAGCATTTGACATCGATTCGAGTCTTCGGAAGGACAGAGAATGTCGGTTATGGATCTTCGGAGCGAGGTGAGTCTCCTTTCTAACCTTGTAAGAGGGAATTGTCCCCATAGGTGGAATAATTGGTTATGTGCTCCTATTTGTGGGGGCTACATATGCACGAGGTGACAAGAGTCCGTGCGTAGCTACTAATATGCGTAAGTTCGGGTAGTATAGGACCCAAAAGCATGTTGTAATCGGAATATCTGTGATCTTATTGATAATTGAATTTCTTAAATCCCGTCGAATCGGTAAATGGATTTCTAAGAGGATTAAACTTTATTTTCTTAAATTATTAAAAGAGGATTGGCTTTTATTTGGATAAATGTTCCCCGATAAACTCTTAATTTGTAGTTTGATCATGTATTTCTATGTGTACCTGTGTCTTACGTATGGTACGCGAGCAGGGTGATTGTTTATTTAAATTTGACCGCGTCGCATGTATGATTCGCGAGCGGGGTAATAGATGCATCTATGGTTCGTGTCACTCAACCCTCGGTATTGCACAATTTACATTTATGTTGGATCCGGTTGTACGTCCTCGACATGAGTTGGGCATGTTTTCCTTGAGATTTATTGATATTGTCATCTGCTCTCCCCGATGTGAGATAATTATTAGTTAATGGATTATGAACCCGGAGGCTTCTACTAAAAAGGAACTTTTACCTGTTTAGTAATTCATTTGAATCTACTATTGTCCTTAATAAATTCGTGAGTCATCACTTTAATAATAATATTATTGACCATTAGTAAGTGTCAAAGTTGTCATCTCGTCTCTACTTCTTTGAGATTAGGCGAGATACTTACTGAGTACACGTTGTTTTCGTACTCATGCTACACTTGCTGTGCATTTTGTTGCACAGGTACATGTATTTCTGTTGGCCCATTGGGCGTAGCAGCATGGGCAACCGGAGACTAGGTGAGTTGTATTTCCTCGAGGCGACTCGCAGTTAGTATAGTCTCCTTCAATGTATTGTATTTACTTTCTATCCAATTTTGTATTCCAGACGGATGTGGTATTGTATTGTTTCTTAGAAATAGTTCATGCACTTGTGACACCAGGTTCTGGGGATGTCTACGGGTTTATTTAGAAATTTAAAAGTTGTTAAATGTTTCATTTCTTATTTAGCGAAATTTACTATGTATTGTTTAAACATATAAAAGAAGAGATTTTAGAAATATTTAAAACGAGATTTTTATTAAGTAATTTGGTTGGCTTACCCGACAGCGGTGTCCAGCGCCATCACGACCCTTAGTGGATTTTGGGTCGTGACAATCACCCTTCGTGCTTTTACTCTCGTCCTCACCAAAGAAATCATATAATAAAAGTGTGCACGGCATCACCCTTCATGCTTTTACTCTCTTTACTCACCATATGATCAATAAAATCGGCATGGAATGGTACATCGTGCGATACGACATCACCCTTCGTGCTTTACACTCTTTCCTCACACTAATACACGGCATCACCCTTCGTGCTTTATACTCTTTCCTCAAAAAATAAATACTGCACAGCATCACCCTTCATGCTTTAACGCTCTTCCTCATCCAAACAACAAACACAAACAATAAGGGCAAGGAATAAATGAATCATAATAAAAATCCCGGAAAGCGAACAATATCAAAACCAAAATATCTCGGCAAGGGAATAACATTAAAAACAATCACATCTCGGCAAGGGATCAACACCATAAACCTTTTCTCATTTTTTTTATATTTACTTCACAACTTGATTCATAATTTGAGCCAATGCTCTATAATGTTCAATTGCCAATTTTCTTTCTACAACCTTTGCTCAAAAATAGAAACCACCACATTAAACATGAACAATACAAACAGAGTCACACTAATCATAACATAAGACTCACCGGCATGCTTGACACCAACGTATAGATACTCGTCACCATGCCTATACGTCGTAATCAACAAATAACACATAACAAATAGGATACAACTCATAATCCTTCAAGCTAAGGTTAGACCAAATACTTACCTCGCTTTGAAACCAATTCAAAATTCCAACAAGCCTTTTCCTCACGAATTCGTGTCCGAAATTCTCAAATCTAGTCATAAACAATTCAAAATACTCAACACGAATTGTAGGAACTAATTCTATATGAATTTACAAATTTTCCGGATTAAAATCTGAAATTTAGCTAAAAAATTATCTGTGGGGCCCACATCTCGGAATCTAATGAACTCATATAATACGACAACCCATTCTGATACGAGTTCAACTATATAAAAATTATCGAATTCCGATGTCAAATGGACCTTCAAATCCTAAATTTTTATTTTTGGAAAGTTTTACAAAAACTACAATTTCTTTCATCCAAATCCGAAATAAACGATGAATATTGATATTGATTCATGAAATATAATCATTTCCAGATACAGAACTCTTACCCAAGTAAAAATCGTGAAAAACCCCTTTGGAATCGCCCAAATCCGTACTTGAATGACCAAAATGGAAGACATTTCGTACCCCTTCGGTTTTTACACTGCCCAGGGGTATTATAGGGATTTTATGTGCTCTGTTGCTACCCGGCCGCGCTCACAGGCAGAAAACTTCTAATTCGGTGCGGTCGCGCGCCTGGGCGCGCTTATGACACAAGTCTGGTAAAATAGTCATAACTTTCTGTATACACCTCCAAATGACAAACGGTTTGACGATATGGAAACTAGACTCAAAGAGCTTTAATTGGATAGGTTGAGCATCATACAACTCGTTATATCCATATAGATATGCTCATCCAAAGTGAGGTCTTGTGCGTACTCATTTGGAACTTTAGTCTATTATGTAATTTTCCAACTTGGCTTAGACTTTAAACCTTCCTTAGACCTCATTGTAGACAATGAATTTGTGTCGACAAATAAAATCAAGCCAAAAAAATATTACAACAATCGTAGTATTTATTTTAAAGGTTTGAGTGTTACACTCTATGAATCATTTGATTCTTCTTTTCAGTAGTAAATAAATTCAAGAGCCTTTGAGCTTGATCTTTGTATTGGGAAAAATCGAGTTTTATATATTGCAGATGATGTGTCATGACACGTGGATTAGTCAAATAGTTAAAGGAACAAAGTTAATTAAGAGGCACGAGCAACAACAAGTGCGAGCAAAGATATTGGAAAAGGCACGGGCAATTACTCAGGAGATGCAAAGCCCACACCTATTCAGGTCATTTAAAGCGCAAAAATCCAAGGGGATGAACCTGATAACCCATGAAGGACCGAATAAAGTATTTAATGCTTATTAAATGTTGAGAACATTAGAGAATATTTTTCTGATTTATTGAACGTATCATTGAATGACATTCACTACTCATTATTGCCTCATTATAGCTTGAGACAAAGCTCATTCTCCCAAAGAGGTTATAAAAGGGGGAAGAATTAACAACTGGAGGGCACGGAAAATTATTGGAATATACTTGATTTACTGGATTTCATATTATCTCATTCTAAAACAGTCTGTTTACATACTTTCTTCTGATTATCAATAACCCGTGTTTTCATAAGTTTTCAAGTTTGATCAAAGACCTACTTTTTGGTTAAACAAATTGGTTCCGTTACCGGGAATCTGATAATCAACTTCCATCTACTATGGAAAACAGCACTGACAACATCTTAGGAAACCAAGAAAATCAAATCCAACAACACCAGGAAAATTTACAAAACATCAACCTGGCACCTTCCCCCATGATTCACCACGGCAATCTCGTGAAGGCACTCCTGAGATCCATTCCGGTGAACAAGAGCAATCTGAAAGTTCCTAAGGGGCAGAGGAGGCTTTACAAAGAATAATTTATGCACGAGTTAACAAATCTCTTCAGGCCCTAGTCAGTCGGTTACCTGCTGCATCGCCCACAACTACACCTAATAACGACACATTGGAAAATCCCCGCTCTGGGCTTGTTCATTCTGGAAATGGAGGAACCCTTAGTGAATCACAGGGGGGAGAACCAGGTAATTCAACTAACTCTCATTTGCAAAATTTAGTACTAACCTTGCAGAAATAGCTTAAGGAACATAACGACCGCATAGAGCAAATCCTCGGAGTTCCACCTGTGATTAAAGGAGTGGATATGGACAAATATTCATAACAAATGTGGAAGCCAAGTGCTGCCCCCCTCCCAATTCCAAAGAAATTCAAAATTCCTGATATCACAAAGTATGATGGAACAACAGACCCACGAGACCACGTGACGGCATTCATAACTGGCGTGAAGGGCAATGATTTGACGAAACAGGAAATTGAATTAGTCTTGGTCAAAAAATTTGGTGAAACACTCGCCAAAGGGGCATTAACCTGGTATTCTCTCTTACCCGAAAATTCTATAAACTCTTTTGCTGAGCTTGCAGATTCCTTCATTAAAGCACATTCGGGAGCCCAAAAGGTAGAGAAGAGAATGGAAGATATATTCAAAATCAAACAAGGAGATTCAGAATTACTTCGAGATTTCGTTGATAGATTTCAACGTGAAAGAATGACTTTACCGCGTGTACCTGACAATTGGGCAGCTATAGCATTCACGAGAAATTTGAATGAAAGAATCTCGGAGGCTATGAGGAAATCAAGGAAAGCCTTCGAGAATTCCCTGCTACAACGTGGAATGATGTTTATAATAGGTACAACACGAAGCTGCGAATTGAAGAGGATACAATTTCAAGAACCCAAAAAGAAGAAAAAGTAAGTTCGAGACATGCAGAAAATGAAAGAAAGTCTGGAAAAAATAGGTACGAGCCGTATATGGGACTTGCGTGGAAGGACTCACGGTCAAGATCAGATAATCAAAGGTACGATCACAAATCTAAAAATAATGAGTCAGGTTCCCCATATAGATTCAGGAACGAGCGCACCAAGCAAGGGTCACATGATGATGACAGAAGTTTAAAAGCGAGATTTGGTGGCTATAATTTCAACGTCACCAACTCTGAGCTCATGGCTGTTTTGAGAAGCATGGGAGATAAGGTCCGATGGCCAAAGGAGATGAGGTCAAATCTGAATTGGCATAATCCCGATCATTGGTGAGAATTTCATAATGGCTATGACCATAAAACATCTGAGTGCAGATTCTTACAAAGTGAAGTTGATCATTTGTTGAAACAAGGATATCTTACTGAGTTATTCAGTGAAAAAGGCAAGGAGGCTTACATAAAAAATAGGCAGGTGCCCCCAAAACCACCATCTCCCTAAAGAACCGTCAATGTCATAAGCGGGGGAGAAGATATCAATGGTGTAACGTATACAGCATCAAATAAAGTTTCAAAAGTCACTATCACCCACGGGAAACGTATACGACAACACTTGGAAGGCGAAAGCATTACCTTCGATGATGCAGACACAGATGGTGTATTATCTCCACATAATGATGCACTGGTAATATCCTTACTTGTACATGATACTAATGTGAAACGAGTTTTGATTGATCCAGGAATTCCTGTAAATATTCTCCTACTAAGGGTATTGCGTGAAATGCAAGCTGAAGAAAAATTAATCCCAAAAGCACATACTTTGTCGGGGTTCGATAACTCTAGTGTTGTAACAGAAGGAGAAGCGATCCTAACTACATTTGCAGAAGGTTTTATGAAAGATACCAAATTTCATCTCGTGGATATGGAAATGGCTTAAAACATGATTTTAGGAAGGCCATGGATTCATGACATGGATGCTGTTCCGTCAATGTTACATCAAGTTATTAAATTTCCATCACCTTGGGGAATATGTCAAATCAAAGGCGATCAACAAGCTTCAAGAAGCATCAATTCCGTTGCAAATTCAACCAATAAGGGTAGAGACAAATAGCAATTACATAATTTAGATAGGGAAGATGCGACGTCAGTCTCAACTGAACAAGAGCAGACAGATGTGGATTCAAGACCTGATACCATTCAAGAACCGGAGAAAAATGAGAACATCAAAACAACCATTGAGGAATTAGAAGAAGTGATTTTATTCATACACTGGCCTGAGAGGAAAGTGTACATTGGAGCCAACCTTAGCCCTGAGGTAAAGCGTAAATTAATTGAATTTTTAAAAGCTAACGCAGATTACTTTGCTTGGTTCCACTCTGATATGACAGGGATATCACCGAAGGTTATGACTCATAAGTTAAACGAAGATCCATCATATCCTCCAGTTAAGCAAAAGAAAAGAAAGAAAAGAACATTCAAGAATAAGGTCATTCATGAAGAAGTTCAAAAATTGCTCAAAATTGGTTCGATTTGTGAGGTAAAATACCCTGACTGGTTAGCTAACACTGTTGTGGTACATAAGAAGAATGGTAAGTGGCGAGTATGTGTAGATTACACAAACCTTAATAAAGCCTATCCAAAAGATTCTTTTCCTCTACCACATATAGATCAATTAATTGATGCTACTGCAGGGCATGAGCTATTAAGTTTTTTAGATGCATATTCAGGTTATAACCAAATCAAAATGGACCCAGAAGGTGAGGAAAAAAACTTCTTTCATAACAGACAGGGGGATTTATTGTTATAAGGTAATGCCCTTTGGTCTTAAGAATGCAGGTGCGACTTATCAAAGGTTAGTTACTCAAATGTTCCAAGAACATTTAGGTAAGACCATGGAGGTTTATATAGATGACATGTTAGTTAAAACAAAGCATTCAGATGATCATATATCACACTTATCTGAAAAATTTAAAATTTTGCAAAAATATAATATGAAGTTAAATCCAGAAAAATGTGCATTTGGAGTGGCATCAGGAAAGTTTTTGGGTTTTTTTGTTTCTAACCGGGGTATCGAGGTAAATCCCACACAGATTAAAGCTATCGAGGAAATTCCTGATATACTTTCAAGTAAAAAAGAAGTGCAGAGATTGACGGGAAGAATTGCAGCTTTGGGTAGGTTCATTTATAAATCTTCAGAAAAATGTTTTAAATTTTTCTCAGCTCTTAAAAAGCAGGAACATTTTGAGTGGGATGAGGAGTGCCAACATGCACTTAGAAATTTGAAGACTTACATATCAAATCCACCTTTGCTAGCAAAACCAAAGGCAGGGGAGAAGCTTTTTATTTATCTTGCTGTTTCAGAAGTGGCGGTAAGCGCAGTTTTGGTTCGTGAAGAACAAGGTAAGCAATCTCCTATATATTATGTTAGTAAATCTTTACTGGATGAAGAAACACGGTATTCACAGCTATTAAAACTAGCACTTGCTTTAATTATGGCATCTAGAAAATTAAGACCATATTTTCAATGTCATCCTATTGTTGTGGTAACTGCATACCCATTACGAAGTATATTACATAAACACGAACTGTCAGGCAGGTTAGCCAAATAGGCTATAGAAATAAGTGAGTATGAAATCACATACCTACCTAGAGCGGCAATAAAGTCTCAAGTATTAGCTGATTTCGTGGTTGATTTTAGTCAAGGGATACAGTTCGAAGTTGATAAAGAAGTGCAGGTACTTAATGGGGCTAATCCAGGTACATGGATATTATTTACTGATGGATCATCTAATGTAAATAGATCAGGATTAGGTATTGTCTTAGTAACACCTACAGGTGAAACTATTAGACATGCTATTAAATGTATCTCCATGACTAACAATAAAGCGGAGTATGAAGCTATGATTGCAGGAATAGAATTGGCACGAGAACTTGGAATAAATTAGATAGTGATCAAAAGTGATTCACAACTTGTGGTTAACCAAATGCTGGGGATTTTCACGGCCAGGGAAGCCAGGATGCAACAGTATTTGGAGAAGGTGCGGGAATTAATTAATCAATTCCAAACCTGGAAAGTCATGCAAATTCCAAGGGGTGAAAATTGTAAAGCAGACGCTTTAGCTAATCTTGCATCCACAGCTAATGTAGCGAATGATGCGAACGCTTCAATCATACATTTATTCCACTCAGCTCTTGAACCTGATAAGTATGAGGTAAATTTCAATCATTTAACCTGGGATTGGAGAAATGAAATTTTTACTTTTTTGCAGTATAGTACCGTTCCTGATGACAAAAAGAAGGCTTACGCTCTACCAAAAAAGGCAGCCCGATACTGTTTAAAACAAGGAAACTTATATCGAAAAATGTTCGATGGCCCTTTAGCGCGATGTCTCAGACCTTCTCAAACAGAGTACGTAATGAGGAAAATACATGAAGGACATCGGAAATCACGCAGGAGGAAGATCGTTAGTAAAGACTTTCATTAGGGCAGGATATTATTGGCCTAAAATGGAAGAAGAAGCAGAAAATTTCGTATCTAAATGCGACAAATGTCAAAGGTACGGTAACAATATGCACAGAACAGCGGAGTTATTGCATCCAGTTATAGCCCCATGGCCCTTCATGAAATGGGGAATGGATATTGCAGGACCATTGCCATAGGCAAAAGGTCAGGTAAAGTTTCTGCTTGTACTCACTGATTAGTTCACTAAATGGGTAGAAGCGGGAGCGTTTAAGCAGGTAATAGAGAAAGAAGTTAAAGACTTCATTTGGAGAAACATAATATGCCGATTCAGAGTACCAAAGGAGATCGTGTGTGATAATGGTCCACAATTCATAGGAGCTCAAGTCACAGAATTTTTTCAAAGTTGGCAAATCAAAAGGATAACATCTACACCATATCACCTAGTAGAGAATGGACAAGCGAAATCCACAAACAAGATCATTATCAATAATTTGAAGAAACGGTTACAGGAATCAAAGGGTAATTGGCCTGAGGTATTACCTGGAGTTTTATGGGCTTATCATACTACTATAAAAACAAACACGGGAGAAACACCATTCTCATTGGTGTATGGAACTGAGGCCTTGATTCCAGTCGAGATAGGAGAACCAAGCACACGGTTCATGCAAACAATGAAGGAATTGAATAATGAAGAGATGCAGGTTAACCTTGATTTACTCGAGGGAAAAAGAGAAACTGCCTTAATAAGAATGGCAGCACAAAAGCAAGTTATTGAACGATATTACAACAGAAAAGCACACCTCAGATTCTTCAAAATTGGGGACTTCGTGCTCAAAAGGTTTTTCAATCTGCAAAAGCTACTAATTCAGGAAAGCTAAGTCCAACATGGGAAGGACCCTATAGAATTAGGGATATTGCAGGGAAAGGAGCATACAAGTTAGAAAACGATGGACGGGAAAATCCTACCTTCGCACTGGAATGCTTTCCATTTGAAGAGATATTACTTCTAAGGAAATACCCACGGTCAGGTATCATCATGTTAAAATTTATTTTTAAATTATTAAAGTTTTACTAACAATTTTAGATGCTTGGAAAAACTCTAACCCGTGCTAAATGATGAATCACGACCTGTAAGGCAAAACGGAATACAATAAAATTCCTGGCCTAGGGTTACAATTGTTCTGATAGAAACACAAACGGGTTAAGCTGTCTTCATATATAATTGCACCTCCGAGTCCCGTATGTTTTTCCTTTTCAGGAAAAGGACCAAGAGATAGAAATTAACAAGTTCTCGAGGTTTCATACTTCAATTCTCAAACACTTGGGGGACTATGCAGTATACACGGGCACGTGTATGCAGAAAGTGAAAGAATTTAAAAGCGAAAAGCTATGAAGACAAGTGCAAGATAAAAGCTATAAAGATAAAACAATCGTCATAGTGTTCTTTACCATGAGAACAATGGAGTCACTTCTCAAACCCTTCCTAAGGTTTTTAAGCCAAAGGGATCTTACATATATCCCTCAATAGTTAGGGTAAAGACTATGTATCAAAACGTGTTATAAGTAAAAACCCTGTTTCTATTGTTCTTTTTATATAAAAATTTGTTACAAGAAAAATAGTTACGAGAAAGTTATAGATGTTTCAAATACATGTAAAGTATTATTCAAAATCTTGTCAAGGTTCATAAACAAAAACTTGTCACAATTATTTCAAACAAAACATGTGTGTTCCTATTTCTTTGATCGTATTAAAATACCATTAAGTTGAGACGTCTTCTTCATTAAGTGTCGATATATAAAAGGGTCCTCTTTTATAAAACTCATGTTGATAAGTCATGAGGTTAATCATCAAGAATTTTCAAAGGATAAAAATANAAAACTATTCTCTATGTCCTTAAGAATAAAAAGGCAAGAGTAGAATAAATAGAAGTAATAAAAACTTCTTAATATATTTAAAAATAAACTAAGCACAAAACTTAGTGATCAAAATGTTCTATACAAACGCCCCATTATGAGAATTGGGGACTTTTTTCAAAAAGAAGCCCTTAAACAAACTAAGGGATTAACCATCATTTGTCAGTAAAAGAAAAAGTTAAGTCATTGGGAGGCAAGTGCATCAGAAGTAACGATGCTAGTTTTGGGAGAAACTGAGCTGCAGGCACGGTGTCAACTTGACTCGAGATAACAGGATCGATGATGGGATCAAGAGTCATAGAAGTTCTAACTTCGGAAATCTAAGTCACGGTAGCTTCATCCTCGGGAACTTGTGTTATGGGCGCGGTATTCTCATCTTCAAGATCTTCAGTCCCGGCTATTTCAAGTTCAGGATTTTCAGCTACGGGGACTTCAACTGCAAGAGAAGGAGAGTCTAATGGCTGTTGAGTTTTTTCAATAGTCTCTAAGACCTTAGCCAATTCAGACTTTAAATCATAGTTTTCTTGTCTTGCTTCAGTTAAAGCATCACGCCGAGAATTCAGAAAGGTCCAAGTTACTTCGATATCTAACTTCTCCTCAAGAAGTTCATAATTTCTTTCCGAAGCAGCGATTTCGCTTTTCAATTCTTCATTCTTGATCAAAGTCGAATTTAAACAAGTTTGGAGGGAGGTATGAGAATTTTCTAAGGTATGAACCTTATCTGAAGAAATTCTCAAGTCTTCTTGAGCTTGAGTCAGATTTTGCACCAACTCCCCCGCGTACACCTCTTTTTGATTAAGAAGTGCCCTAAGCTCTCTAATCTCTTCACTTGCCTTTGAAAACTGATCCGAGAAAGAAAACTCAAGGTGCTCTTTGTCCTTCTCTATTTGGATCGAAGAGGCTTTAGTCACAGCCAACTCCGAAGTAAGTGCACACCTCTATTGCTCTAGCTGGCTCCTACTTTCCTGCAAATCTTCCAAGGCTATTTGAGCACTTTCAAATTGCCCCTTCCAATTTGCTGCCTCCAACTTAGCCTCGTGAGCTACTCTCTCGGCTTCAAGAATCTTTTCTTCAGATTCACGGGCCACCTTCTCTAAAAGAGAGATTCTGCCCATCAACTCTGTACCAATAAGGTTAGCCTGCAAGCAATAGAGAAGAAAAGTAAGAATTTGAAAGTAAAAAAAAACTTTTTAAATAAGTAAGAAAAATACCCTCAGAGTGGAATGAACAATATCGTTCATTAGGGTCAAGTAGCTGTGGCTGTCCATTTTTTCTTTTTCAATTGAGCCAATCAAAGGCCCAAGCCATACGTCTGCTTGACTGGATTTCCTCAAGAGGCTGCTATTTGTCGGAACTTCTATGATCACGCTCCTCATAGCAACACTTCTACTCAAAGAAACCGCTTCTATATGTTGAAAGGTAGAAGGGGGGACTATGGAAGGAGGAGCAATAGAGGAAGTGAAAACAACAGGAGGAGAAACAGAAGCTGGTGGGGTAAGCAAATAGGAAGTTGCAAGTAAAGGAAGAATATAAGAGACAAGAGTAGAAAAAGAGGAAAGGGGAGGTTCATCCAAAACCGGACCTAATTCACCGCCTTCAAAGCCCCCAGCAAAAAGTTCCCTAATAGACTTATGAGAGTCTCGGGGGGCTATATCGTCATCAGAGACGAGGTGACAGTTTCACTAGGAGAGGTACGAGGAGGTGAAGCTTTAACATCATCATCAAACACGATACGCCTCGTAACTCTTTGCCTAGGGATTAGAGAACTATCCTCTCTCTCTTCTTCTTCAGAGTCCTCATCCATGAACTTTATTTTCACTAAAGTAACTGAGCTCTACCTAAGTTGAGGTAAGCTCCTAAAGAGGCACGAGTGGCCGCCACAGCTTCTACAGCAATTCCTCTATTTGAAAATCCTGATAAAAAGGGTAAAGATTGAATCAATAGAGAGAAAATTTTACGTACGAGAAGATAAGAAAAGAAAGAAACAAAAATTCTTATCATGGATTTTTACTTTCCAACCGTGAAGATTGGAAATAGACTTCCAAGACCTAGCCTCCATAGGCACGATCTTCAATAGCTTATCTACCCAACCATGAAAATCAGGGATGAGATCCACAATTCTCATGGTTGCTGCAAAAAAGTAGAAGAAAGTAAAATTAGAAAAGGGGCTGATTTTAAGGAAAGAGATATGAAAAAAAAAAGAAAACTTACGTGCAAGGTTCCATTTTTCAGGAAAGGGAATGTTTTCTTCACCCACCAAACCCATCGTGGGTATAGCAATAAATTCTGCGTACTAGCCACGATCTTTATCATCTTCGGGGCTCACTAAAACCCTTTTACTCCTCGCTACTAAGGTGAAAACACCATTGCGGAATAGCCTGGGGGAGTAAAGATAAATAAGGTGGGGGAAGGTAAAATCAGTGCCAGGCTTGTTCAACAGATATCTTAAACAAGCTACATCTCTCCAAATGATTGGGCCAATTTGTGCTAAGCAGACCATGAAAAAAGGCAGAAGTCAATGATTACAGGATCGATAGCTGGTTTAAATCCCAAAGTAAAGGGATAAGTGTAAACAAAAGAATGGCCAGCTTTGTAAGAAGATATTATTTGATTTGGATTAGGGATTTTAATAGGGAAATTACTACTCCAGTGGCAATCTCTATAAACTACATAAGTTAAAACTTCTGTAATTAAAGTGGGATAAGTATCGGCGTGTTTTAAGCCGGAAACTTGTTTGCTAAGAGATTCTCTATCGTGATCAAAGGATAAGTCATGGGGTACTATTTCCTCCACTAAAGGCTCTTGTAAAGGTTCTGAAGGTTCTTTGCCTTTAGAAGATGATTTTCGTGTAAAAGAACCTCTGGTTCTAGAAACGATACCAGAACTAGATGAAGGAGCAACAGAACCAGAACTACCACCCCGAGTAGATCCTAAACTACGGAGTCTACCACCTCTACCCCTTCTATGTCTAACTGGGGCATTGGGGAAGTTATCTAAGATTCGAGTTCTTCTGGGGTTAGGGTTTGAAGACGACATGGTGAAAAAGAATAAAGTGGAGAAAAAGTGAATAAGTGTCAAAGAATAAATACTTGGTAAAACCTTATGAAGAAAAAAACAAGAGAAAGCAGGTTGAATTTATATATGAAAACAACCGTCAAAGGAAAGAAGTATAATGATGAAAAGCCAATAATAAAGGCAATAGCTCTTTGTGAATAGTGGAGCCGTACAAGTTTTTGAAAAAAGGCTGCAAAACTGTGGTGCCGGTGGAAAAGACGACACGTGTACAGAGCATTAAATGGAAAATACAATTGAAGCGTCAATGATGTCATAGCATTAATGATGGCAAAAATCCCCTTTTTAAAGAAATCCACTTTCCAAGTATTTAATTGATAAATAAATAAAAAGTGGGGGGACTATCTGTATTGAGAAAAATCAAGTTTTATATATTGCAGATGACGTGTCATGACACGTGGATTAGTCAAATAGTTAAAGGAACAAAGTTGATTAAGAGGCACGAGCAACAACAGGTGCGAGCAAAGATATTGGAAAAGGCACGGGCAATTACTCAAGAGATGCAAAGCCCGCACCTATTCAGGTTATTTAAAGCATAAAGATCCAAGGGGATGAACCTGATAACCCATGAAGGACTGGATACAGTATTTAATGCTTATTAAATGTTGAAAACGTTAGAGAATATTTTTTTGATTTATGTAACGTATCATTGAATGATATTCACTACTCATTATTGCCTCATTATATCTTGAGACAAAGCTCATGCTCCCAAAAAGGCTATAAAAGGGGGAAGAATTAACAACTGGAGGACACGAAGAATTAGTGGAATATACTTGATTTACTGGCTTTCATATTATCTCATTCTAAAACAGTCTGTTTACATACTTTCTTCTGATTATCAGTAACCCGTGTTTTCATAAGTTTTCAAGTTTGATCAAAGTCCTACTTTTTGGTTAAACAATCTTGAATCTATATTTGTTGTTACAAATGATGATCTTGTTCTTGAGCTTAAGCTTGACTGCTTGAACTTAAACTTGATTTCTTCTTCGTTCTTGAACTTGAACTTGATTTCTTCTTCGTTCTTGAGCATGAACTTGATTTTTTGAACTTGAATTTGAAGCTTGAAACTTGTGGAGGAATTTGTAGCATTTGATCCATGAGCTCTTTCTTGCTTCTTGTTATAACTTCTGGTGTTTTTCCTAAGTTATGAAGGCCCCTATTTATAGTTGTGGAAGGGAGGAATCATGATAAGAATAATCTCTTTCCGACCAATCAAATTGAAGGGTGACATGGCCACATTTGATTGGCCAGAACATGTCACTTGCATACGTGGCACGATTTCATTGGCCTTTCAGTGCAACTGGGCATGCCTTGTCATTTTGACACGTGCATGGTTCTATTGTCTTTTCCGCTTGACTTAGCGTGCCACATCATTTGACACGTGACACCAAACTGGACCTTTAAGAAGATCACATCTTGGGCTTAATGAAGTGGGCTCATCATTTGTGGCCCAATTAAAAGGGTTAGCCCAATGGATTAAGACTTATTTATTTAATCCATATATATTTTGACTTATATAGTTAATCAAATTATATTAGCCCATAATATTTATTTGGACCAATAAAATTTAAATTATTTTATGAATTTAATTTTAATAAAATCCATATGCCTACAAGTGCCCCATACTTCAAGGCTTGTTGAGGTATAGATTTTAACAACTAGACTTGAAGTATTTAATGAAGGCAACGTATCCTTTGTTTTATTTTCCACGTAACTTCTTAAGTCTATATGACTACATTTGACTACGTGGATGTGTTGTAATTGTCAAATACTTATTTGACTTAGACTTCCACAGTAAAAGCTAAAAATTACTTGATGTAACCCAAGCATCCTAGATGCTGTAAAATGCAAAGCTTTAACGCTTCGATAAAAATCCAATTCCTATGGGATATACTTTTTCTACTTAACATAGAATTCCTATAATTTCACATATTCCCATGCGGCATGAAGCACCACATGTGATTCTAATTAAGCTAGGATACCCAATTCCTTTTGGATTATAAGACTTACTGCTCCCACATCGACAAGCCACTTAATTTGGTGCCTTGAGAAATCTATAAATAGCCACATTCTCATTAACAGTTCAATACCTGGGTATAACATCAAACAGTGCAAGTCTGCACTCAAGTCAGCCCCTTGGGCTCAGCATTTCTAAATAATTTCCACCAGTGTATCTGGTCAACAAGGCAAATAACATATGTATGCCAGTAATGTATGAGTGCTAAATGTCATGCCATGTAGTACAAGTAGAACCAATGCATGAATGCAATACAATGCAATGACCGCTACGGTGCGTAGGCCGATCCATGGGTACCCCGCGCTCACTGGGGGTGTGTACAGACTTCGGAGGGACTCCTACAGCTCAAGCGCAATATCTTGGTCAGTCATTGCTACCTGACCGGTCAGCCATTATTACCTGACCAATTTATATCACACAGTGCCATTGTTACCACTGTTCCAAGTATATATTA
>MU710870.1:45074-57532 GCA_026770625.1 Nicotiana glauca | reverse complement strand
GAGCCTATAATCCTTTTTCTTTGGCAACCACATTACAAGCCTTACCCATTTGTTTGAATTAATCATCTATTTGAAGCTTTTCACCTCTCATGAGCACTTGAATTGTTATGAACTTTGTAAAAGTTAAAGTGTGGGGCGGTTGATATGGCTTTTGAGTGGAACTAATTGAATAAGGAGAAAGGTGCACTGTTTTGAAAAAGGAAGAGCCACTTGAATTGAAAACAAAATAGTTAGATTGTTATGAAGAAAAAAAATTCCTTGATAAGTGGTGGCTCTTGACGTAAGTGTGCTTAAAGAAGTATGGGGTAATATACATTGATGTGAAGGTGGAGTTTGGTTTGACATACGTATGGGGTTTGGATGTTAAAGTATATGTATTAAAGTGCTTAGGGAGGTGTAGTCACTCTTTTATCTAAATGTATCCTACCCGTTGCGTAGCCTACATTACAACCAAATAAAGTCCTAATTGATCCTATATTGAATGAGCTCGAATAGTGGAGTAGTACACTACGGGCAAGCTTATGATGCATATTTTGTGGCATATGAATGTTATTTCTGAGAGTGAGTGAATTCTTTCTATCTTGAGTTCCTAAGTGTTCGTAAATTTTATTGTGTGGAACTACTCTCTTTTGTTGTGTGAGGGCAATTGATTCATGAAGGAAAGGTAATGTCAGTGACCTCTATGTTAGAGTAAGTAAGTGAGTTGTGAATAATGCGTGGTACTTGTGAGTCAAATCTTGAGGTAAAGATGTTACACTTTTGTGCTTAATCTATTTTAAATACTCTTGGTGTGATGAGTTAGGAGAATTGTTTAAAAAGGTCGTGTCTATATAAAGTGTAGTTTAAAAAGATCGTGTCTATATAAAGTGGAGATGGTATTGATTCAGTTGATGCGTTTGTATCAGTCATGGGACCTGAGCACCCAGGTCGGGCAAGATTGTATGGATGAGGAGTCAACAAAACTGTCTTAAAAAAGAAAAAAAGAGATTTTGGATCCTCTGTAAATGCTAATAATGAGAGAATGGAACAAAAAATAGAGGAAATTGAAGAGAGGATGCAACAAAAATTATTGGAAAAGCTTAATGCATAAAAGGAAAAATTGCTGGAAGAGCTCAATGCACAAAAGGATGCTATGGAACAAGATATTACTATGAACGTCGTTACACGACTTCAATGTCTCAACCCCGATTTAAGACTTGATCCTGACATGCTAATATTTAGTGCTCGTGCACCTGGCGAAGCTGCTTCTGCACAACAAGGTGTTATTCAACCAATCAATCGTCCATCCCTGGCAGTAACAACCAAGGTTAATCCATAACAAATGTTACATGTATTCTTTTTCCTCTTCTTCTCCTCTTTTTTATGTTGCTTCTCACTGTGCGCTCTCTCGCTCTCTCTCTTTATCAGTGCGCAAGAGTTCGAAAGAGTACTATCATTCCCACTCAGATTCTAAATCTTGTTGTGTGCACCAGTACTATTATTTTCTTGTTTTTTCTCCATTGAGTGCACCAGTCTATTTGTCAAGAATTTGTTGCAACTATATGTTAGATGATCTCTGATCACTTCTGCAGCTCTCTCGGAAATAACATCATTCTCAATTTCCAAATTAAAATCTAGAGCTCGTCTGCATGACTTCACATCATGCCCAAGATCTACATGAATATTGTGCTCCATTTCCTGTTGAGGAGTTGAAACCTTTAGGACAGGAATAGTTCATGGAGTCTTTCTGTTAGGTGCTTGCATATCACTATATCCTGATAAATCATCTGAGATAGTTGCCGCACAATCCAATTGTATGAATACATTAATACGCCATAGCTGCCGTATAATCCAATCTCATTTGTAAAAGGCTTTGGAGTAATAGTAAGTTGGAAACAAACTGGATTTCTCACCATTGATTAAATAACCTCATGGAAA
The DNA here is from genome assembly GCA_026770625.1 of Nicotiana glauca. NCBI lineage: Eukaryota > Viridiplantae > Streptophyta > Magnoliopsida > Solanales > Solanaceae > Nicotiana > Nicotiana glauca. The sequence goes on along the minus strand of MU710870.1, from coordinate 55,615 downwards.
GTACACCTTCAAGGAAGACAAATATACTTAGGCCAACAGCTGAAGTTCTTGCTACATTATCCCCAGCCGATAGAGAAAAGATAGATCAAAGGGAAAGAATAAATGGTGGTAGAACCATTTTTAGGGAATTGTTTCTTGGCTGTAAGAAGGAAGACTACTGGTTCTTTCTGCAGAAGAATAATAATGTGACTCAAGCTCCTTAAGGCTAGTAGCTGCTTCCTCTCCAATTCTAGATAACATATATTCTGTTTTCTCAGCCTGTTCAGTAAATTCTTTGTTCTCTGCTCCACATGATCTTTTAGAGATGCAAATCCTGAAAATATAGTTGTTTGCTTCAACTCTGACACCAACTTAAGCAGTGTATCGAGTGCTTGGACCTGTTGTTTATGCATCCAATACCATTATATGAGATACCAAGGGAAGTGTAAAATCAGAAAAAGGCATATAAGAATAGGAGAATATTGTTTTTGAAGTATTTTTGCTGTCCATGTCTTGTTAGAGTTAGAGCAAATGTTCTCTTTAATCCATTTTGCAAATGTTCTCTTTAATCCATTTTGCAAATCTCACTTTATACTCTTTTGTAGGTAGAGTAGATGAAGAGATGGAAGACGGGGGGAGTGATGAAGATCTAGACCTTACTTGAATTTTGAATTGTTGATTGTTGTAGATGCATGTGGCGGTTTCTAGGAATGTTTTTTATCAAAACATTTGAAAACTTTTGATGTTGAAATATCAAATGTATGTTATTGGCTTCATCGCTATCTATGGATTTATTATTAACTTGTTGGACAATTTGGATTATCAAAAGTTTCATTTTGTATTTATATAAATTTTAGTGTTTTATAGTTTATTGTATATATATGTAAAATCTTTATTTACAACAGGGGCACTATTTTTAATTCAATTTAATTGTTACAGCTAACAAAACCGTTGGCATAGGATCTGAAAACCGTTCCAAAATCATATAAAAACAGTTGCAATAGGTAGCTCAACTGTTGCCATAGGACCTGCAAAACGTTCCAAAATAATCTAACAATCGTTGCAATAATTTAGTGAACCGTTGCCATAGGATCTGCAAACCGTTCTAAAATAATTTACAAACCGTAGCAATAGGTAGTTCAACCGTTGGCATATCTTAAAGAAATTGTTGCCATTTCTATTATACCTGTAACGATTTTGATAGATATAGTAACGGTTTATGACCGTTGCATTTAACGTTATGGTTACGGTTTTTAACCGTTGCAGTTGATAAGAATAATCGTTCCAACAGAAAGAGGGAAAACCGTAACGATAGACTATTTTATAGCAACGGTTATCGAAACCGTTCCATAAACTCTATAGCCACAACAGCTTGTGGAACGGGCGCTGAACCGTAGCAGTACAGCTATGGCAACGGTTGTCTCACCTATTGGAACGGTTTTGCCTGCGTAGCCATAGGTGAATTTTCCAGTAGTGAATGCGTGGTACTTGTGAGTTAAATCTTGAGGTGAAGATGTTACACTTTTGTGCTTAATCTATTTTAAATACTCTTGGTGTTATGAGTTAGGAGAATTGTTTAAAAAGGTCGTGTCTATATAAAGTGTAGCTTGATTGCTCGAGGACGAGCAATGGTTTAAGTGTGGGGTGTTGATGATAGGCTATAATTACGTATTTTAGTCGCTTATTACACTCGATTTTACTACACTTTAATTGAGTTTGAGCTTTAATCGCTAGTGTTTTGCACTAACAGTGTGTTTTATGCCTTGTAGGAGTGATTCCGAGCTATATAGATGTTATAAAATAATTTCAAGTGATTTGGAGCTTTGAAGTCTTAGTAAAAGCCCAATGAATTAAGCCGGAATCATATTCGTGGGTTAGATTTGATAATTAAGTACGAACGAATACTCGAGGAGGCATATTGTACACTGTCTAGTAAAATAGACATAACTTTTTGTTCGGAACTCCATTTGGGCTCCACAATATATGGTTGGAAAGCTAACTCAAGGGGATACAACCTTCATGTTTTACATGTTTCCAAATTCCAAACGAAACAGGGGTAAACATCGCGATTATAGTAGGACCGCGGCACAACATTACCAAAGATTCAGAGGACCATTCTGGCCGCAGTCCTGGCGTAACCACGATGGGACCGCGACAGAACGCGTAAATTTCAGGGACCAAAGTGCAAAACATAGGATTTTAAGCCGTAAACTCTATATTAAACAAATGAGGCCGGCCAAAAGACAAGAGGGGACATATTTTGGATACAAATTAGACCTAAGGAGGCAGGAGACACTACTTTAGGGTTAGACAACACCCTTGGAGGCAAGAACACATTGGGAGCAAGGCGGAGAATTCTTCTACGAGTTTTTCCTTCCTCTTCCTATTTTTCATTGTTGGTTATGACTTTTAGTATTGTAGTTTTACATACTATTATGAATAGCTAATTTGTTATCTAGAGTTTTGATAGAACCTTTTGTAGGATAAATTCTTGTTATGTTTTTATATAATTGAGCCATAGCTTTTCTCTATTTGTTCAACTACGTTTATATTCTGGTTGATTGAAGAGCTCTCAATTAGTTGTGCCTATTTATTATGCATAACTCGGGAGAGATTTCATATTTAGGTAATTGTTGAACAACATCACTCCCAGAGTATATGAGGGATCAATAACCGAGGGTTTAAAGGTGGGATTAGGGATAACGAAGCCTTGGGTACGATCTGAAGTGAGCTGTATTAAAAGCCAGCTAGCGTAGCTCGGGAGATTCCGTCTAGTAAATTATCGTAATTACTCGAGAGAGATTTACGGTAATAAGAGTGCTCATGATCGGTAGAGAATACTTAGGCGAAATTATAGAAGACATAGCGGGAAGGATTCCGAAAATTGGGAAAATCATAACTCTAGACCTCCTTAATCTTTTCTCTGACCCTCAGTATCTTTAGTTGTTAATTTACTATTTTAATTTGTTAGTTAATTAGTTAAACATAAGAATCTCAATATCTATAAGTTAAGAATTGTTCAAGCTTGTCTTCTTGGTGATGGTGAACAGCTGCAGCTAAACCTTAGTTCTCTGTGGGATTTGACTCCGGACTTATAAATCGAATTATATTTGCAGCGACCGCTTAGTCCTTTTTATAAGTCATAGTTGGGCGTGATCAGAAATCATATATTTTGAGGCTTCATTAGCTTAATTTGAGTAAAATGCTTGTGGTGTGCATGATTATTTTATCTCTTCTAATCAATATATAATTTATTTATATTAGAATTAAATTTTTTGGGTAGTATCAGCTCCTTTATATTGATAATGACATTAAGGATATTTCAGTTATTTTAACGGAAAAGTGTTTATCGGCACCTTTTTACCGGTTTACCTTGAAAATACGAGTAACAATTAAATTTGATTTGTGATTTTAAAGATATGTGATTTAGTTCCATGCCAATTAATAATTAACAAGTATGAATTATAAATGAAAGAAATAAGTGAATCAAACTAGTGTTACTTAAGCAATTTCGACATGGAGCTTAGTGACCTCGAGATGAACCAAGAACAATAAAGCTAAAGGACAACTCTAATAAACAATAAGCGACAAAAGTAGGATAGTATATTATTTGCCAATAAATATATATATTTACAAATGATTGGGGTCCCCTTTATATAATAGGAAAAAGCTAAATATGGTTCATTTTCATTTACAGCAAGGAATCTTATTGGGAGAGCTGTCTAATCGCCTTGTACGGAATCGTACAATTCTATTCCGAGATTAGCGCTATGATTTTGGGGACGTGGCAGGAATCTCACTCATTCTGTTAGAAATCCATAACGGCATTATTTTGGGGTCTGTAGACATAGAAATTTTAAGGGATCAAGCCAAATCTTAAATTAAAGATACTACATGACTCTAGAAATCCTAGGAGTCTATTAGGGTTTCTTGGAGGCTACTCTACCCTAAACCCTAACTCACACCTATATAAAGGGATACTTATTCCCTTGAAGAGGTATCTCAAAAATTTCATAGACTCATGGGATACTCACAAAGAGACAGAAATATGGCCGGATACTTCTTGACAATGAAATAGTTCAAGAAGCCGGAGATCAAATACATCCAGGAGGTCTGCATCATCCTTACATTCGAGAAATACGCTGCTTCAGCCCTCGAATCACGGAGATTATCAGGAGAGAAGAATCAAAGGAGAAACAGGATTGTACCCGCATCATTTTATCAATAAAATTATGTTTCTTCATATTTATTTTGTGATTGCAATTTATTTTTGTATCACATATAATTTGTTGCAAACAAATTGGCATGCCCAGTGGGACCAGTTCTGCCATTCATCTCTTCCTCCTGTAAATCAAAAACTCCAAGTTTCAAAATTATTTGTTGTGATTGTCGAGTACTTCAAGTCTCGTCTAAAGTTCGGCAAGCCTACACCCCGACAAACCTTGAAGTGGGGGGCATTTGTAGACATAAAAATTTTAAGGGATCAAGGCAAATCCTAAATTAAAGATACTACATGACTCTAGAAATCCTAGGAGTCTATTAGGGTTTTTTGGAGGCTACTCTATCCTAAACCCTAACTCACACCTATATAAAAGGATACTTATTCCCTTGAAGAGGTGTCTCAAAAATTCCATAAACTCATGGGATACTCACAAAGAGACTGAAATATAGCCGGATACTTCTTGACAATGAAATAGTTCAAGAAGCCGGAAATCAAATACATCCAGGAGGTCTGCATCATCCTTACATTCGAGAAATACGCTGCTTCAGCCCTCGAATCACGGAGATTATCAGGAGAGAAGAATCAAGGGAGAAACAGGATTGTACCCACATCATTTTATCAATAAAATTATGTTTTTTCATATTTATTTTGTGATTGCAATTTATTTTTGTATCACATATAATTTGTTGCAAACAGGATCGAGAATACTCGGCCTCGGTATTTATCGTACTTCGATCCTGGGGCATTGTATCCTATCTTTGAGCTCCAGTCTGGTCCATCGTGCTCGAACTCCCTTGCTGAACTCGGGCTTAAGACGATCCCTCGAACTTATATCGAAGGCATACGATTTTGACCGTATACATTACCTAATCCGACCAAATTTTGTGTGTGAAAACGAGTTAGTTCATTTTTCTACTCTGAAAGTTTATATGGTGGCAAGTGGCAACCCCTTGAGTACCGAAATTGACATCTGGATCATGGAACAAGAGGGACTGAAATGGCCGTAATTTTTTAACATATCAGCTTCTTGGGATTATTCATTCAAACTTTTGTGTTGCACATGGAATGGGAAATTTATCAGATCCGGCTCAAAGCTATGATTAGTTCCGATTACATCTGGACCTATTAGACCCAACCCCGAAATTTAGAACGGCCAGACAGTTTAGACGGTAGACAGAGAGAGGGGGAGTCATCTCCATTCTCTATCCAGGCACGAGCAGTAACATAAGAAAAATGAAAACTAGGTAGAAAATAAGAGATTGATCCCAATGAGTTTTCCTTTCTATTCCTATTTGGAAAAGGAGAAAACAAGTGATTTTACCGATGTTGTAACTAAAGAAATAGGTTAGGGGTCAAATACTAGAAAATAAGAGAATATAATATGTTGAATATAAAAAAATTATGTATATTATGGGGTCTTGAATGCTACTCCAATTTCAGGTTTTTTTCCCATCCTATTTCAGTTCTAAACCTACACTATTTTTTCTTCTTCTTTGCCTTTTCTACATTGAAATAGAACATGTTTCCTTTTTTATAATTTACTTCAAATTAAAACATAATACAAATCCTTTTTTGCATGGACCTCGAGATGAATTGCCCCAGGGCGGCTATGCGTCCAGTTAATCTTTGCACGGATTTTACGTTGCCCACAACCGTGATATCTTTGATGGCTTTGATCTTGTCAGGGTTGATCTCGAATCCCCGGTTGGATACCATTAATCCAAGGAATTTAACTAATCCGACTCCAAACGCACATTTCTCCGGGTTCAAATTCATATTGTACTTCTTCAATATGCTAAAACTTTCCTGCAAATGTTTTAAATGGGACTTAACCAACATATTGTCAATGTAATCCTCCACTGATTTTCCTATTTGTTCCTCGAACACCGGTTTACTAGGCGTTGATAAGTGACACCGGTATTTTTTAATCCGAATGGCATCATATTATAGCAGTATGAGCCATACTTAGTGATGAAGGAGGTTTTTCCCTGATCACCCGGGTTCATCCTTATTTGGTTGTACCGGAGTAGGCGTCGAGAAAACTAAGGATCACATGGACGGCCGTGGAATCGATCATGCAATCTATGTTGGGCATAAGGAAGGAGTCCTTTGGACATGCCTTATTCAAATCCTTATAGTCTACGCACGTTCTCAATTTATACCCTTTTTTAGGGACTACCACTACATTTGCTAACCAATCCGAGTATTTAACCTCCCGAACAGACCTTATTTTTAAGAGGTTAGATACCTCGTCCTTGATGAAAGCATGTTTGACCACAGACTGGGGTCTCCTCTTCTGCTTGACTGGGTGGAATTTCGGGTCCAGGCTAAGCTTGTAAGTGGTTATTTCCGGCGAAATCCATGTCATATCAAGGTGAGATCGAACAAAGCAATCTTCGGTAGCTATAAGGAATTGAATGAGTTTTTTCCTGAGCTTGGGGCTTAACCTCGTGCCTAGGTATACCTTTCGATCGAGCAAGTGTTCGGTTAGTAAGACTTGTTTTAGTTCCTCGACCGTTGATTTTGTAGCGTCAGAATTATCATGGCTTATGAAATATTTGGGGACTCTGTAGTCGTTGTTCTCGTCTACCCCTCGTTCCTTCGACTCTGTCGAGGCTGGTATCGGTGATTACTATTTGACCCCATCTTTGACCATCCGATTCGAATGAGTGTGGATGTCGGGATCACTTCATCAACCACGAATATCTCCTTAGCGGTCGGCTGTTCCCCATAAATTGTTTTTGACTCCTTCAGGTGTTGGGAATTTCAGCAGTTGATGCAGCGTTGAGGGTATTGCTCTCATGTTGTGAATCCATGGCCTCCCAAACAGAGCGTTGTATCTCATATCCCCTTCAATTACATAGAATATGTCTTCTTGTACGGTTCCGACAATGTTCAGCGGTCTCCCCTTTAGTGGTCTCACATGCCATGTTGAACCCGTTCAGGACTCGGAACGCAGGTACGATCTAATCTTGTAGGCCGAGTTGTTCCACGACCCTTGGTCTGATGATGTTGGCTGAGCTACCTGGATCAATTAACACACGCTTAATTCGAGATTTATTTACGAGTACCAATATTACCAATGCATCATTATGGGGCTGCACGATCCCGTCAGTATCTTCGTTGTTGAAAAATATATGTAATCCCGAGTCCCTTTTTCCCTTGATGGATACTTTGGTGCGCTTCAGCATTGGATCTTGGGAATGTCGATTCCACCGATGATCATGTTGATGACGTGATGAGGCTCTTCCTACTCGATCTGCTTATTAGAGTCCCTGTTCCTAAAGTGGTTCTTGGCCCGATCACTCAGGAATTCTCGGAGATGTCCGTTGTTGAACAGTCGGGCCACCTCTTCTCTTAATTATTGGCATTCTTCTGTTATGTGGCCATAAGTGCCATGATATTCGCATATTAGGTTGAAATCCCTTTGGGCTGGACCGGACTGTAAAGGTCTAGGCCATTTGGTATCTTTGATGCATCTGATGGCATATATGATAGCAGCGGCATCGACGTTGAAGTTATACTCCAATAATCTTGGTTCTTTTTAAGGCCCAACGGGCCTAACAAAGCTGTTTTTGCTCATGAGTCCCCGGTTGCTCTAACCTTGATCACTCTCCTTTAATTTCGCATAGATTTTTGCCCGGACCCACTGCTTCTTCAGTCTCCATTGTATGGCTAATATCAATCCCGATTTGAACTCGGTTCACGGTCGATGTCTCTCTTGACTCTGTCACTGGTTCTTACGGGGTACACGGACCCGGCAGGGGCCCCAAGCTGATCATCTTCGACCCTGATTTTTGATTGATATCGGTTATGGACCGATATTCTACCAGGTTTTGTTTTAACTGCTATGAAGCCAACAAGCTCTGAATGTTGAGTCCTTGGTGAAATCCTGAACGGCGCAATCATCAGCGACCGATGGCAGCTCCATCCGTTCCATTTGGAATTAGGACACGAACTCTATGAGCATCTCATTATCCTTTTATTTTATTTTGAAAATCTCCGACTTTCTGGTCTCGACCTTGATAGCCCCGGCATGTGCTTTCACGGAAGAATCTGCAAGCATAGCAAATGAGTCAATAGAATTAGGAGGTAAGTTGCGATACCATATCATAGCTCCTTTTCACAGGGTCTCTCCAAACTTTTTCAACAAGACAAACCCAATCTCATCATCCTCCAAGTCATTCCATTTGATGGCACATATTTAGGAGGTAACATGCTCGCTTGGGTCGGTCGTTCCATTGTACTTAAGAATCTCGGGCATGCGGAACTTCTTAGGGATCGGCTTTGGATCTGCGCTCGAAGGAAAAGGTTTTTGCACGAACTTCTTGGAATCCAGGCCTTTTAGTATCGATGGTGCTCCCGAGATTTCGTGGACCCTGGAATTGTAGGTTTCTACCTTTTTTCATTAGCTTTGATTTTCTTCTCCCTTGATTCTACCCATTTTGTCAGCTCCTTGAGCATCTTTATGATCTCGGGGTTATTGCTCGATTCATTTTCAATCAACCTCTGTGACTGGTTCATCCCTGCGAGTGACTTCCCAGGATAGATCGGGTTTAATTCTGCTCGGTGCGCCACTTTGGTTATGTAATTGAGCAATCGCCGCATGTTAAGCCTGTAACATTTCGAAGAATATCCGTAAATTGATCTCGTCTCCTCCAATGTTTTGTTTATTTTGAGATGCCTATCGGGCTCCACCACGGACGTTATTCTCGGGGTCAGTAGGCAGATTTGTGTTAATAGCCACATGTGAGTTAGCATCAATTAGGTCCACGATCGAAATTCCGATGGGACCGACCGGTGGTACCCCGTCACTGGGCACTATGTTATTTTCGTGATGGCTGGACTCGTTGTCAACATGTAGGGGTACTGATTGTGAGTTTGAAATGTTGAGCTATAACCTGAAATTAGAGGCACTTCAAAGAACAAGTGTAAAGTAGTGTGTGTTATGGAAATTTGTATCAAATAACCACTATTATCCTTAGCCCCATGGTGGACGCCAACATGTTTACCCTGAAAATCAGATAACAATTGAATTTGTAAGTAGTTTTAAGGATATGTGGATTAACTTGACAAAAGCGATAAATTAAGTTGCAAATGAAATAAATAATGATAAAGTAAATTCAAACCATACGAATTGAACAATTATATTCTTGGGAGGTCAGTCACACTGCAACTGGATGCACTTCCATCGGTATCAAGATACAGAAGAATAAGAGCTTAAAGAGAGAAATAATAATATATTGCTTTGGAATGCGTGTTACCATCCGGTAAATAAATTATCAGATCCTCTTTATACAGTAGAGAAGTCCTACTTTAGGTATAATTTTATAAAAGGTAAAAAAAAATCGTGATTTGATGATTGTCGAGATCTTGCCGTAATATCTGACCGGTCACGGATATTTCGGTCTTTTATTGGTTATACTGACACTATTTCTTCGAGCCCGTTCGGGTCTAGGATCGATTCCGGGATCACAGCCTCGATATTCTCGAATGCAGGTGTTCTGACCCCGAGTTCTAGCCCGGTGGGACTTGAGGCCGATCTTCAGTTCTTTATTGCCATGTTCCGAGCCTGACCTACCATGTCGTAGGTGAGCTCGATTTCGACTGTATACAGGAACATAATATGTTCTTTCTTCTATATGATATCCTATTTTTCATCCTTATTAAGTTACATGTTAAATCTTTGTTACGTTTAAATCGGTTTCTAAATCATGGAAAGCTATAATATCTGACAAAATATTCAAGAAAAAACACCTTGATCAATCCAAAGCGTCGAGTCTCAAAAAGCTCTTGGTACAGAGACTTGGAAAATCCCCAAATTGCAACGAGAAAACTAAAGTTTCCTCTAAAGAGATTTGAACATGCTCTAGCCTTGTGTTCATGTGATGGTTTGGTTCTATTAAAGAAACATATGACTTATAAGCCATTCTCTTTGTGGAATCCTTATACCAATGAATATAGAACGTTTGAATGTCCATATGTGGAAGCTTATAGCTATACATAACTCCTCATGCTTGTGGATTGTGTTATGATTTTAGTATCGATGACTACAAGGTTATATTGATCAATAGTTCTTTTTATAAGTAAGAATTACTGGATGAAGGTGTTATGATCCCTACATTTGAGCTGAATAATTAGGCTAAATAAGTAAGTGTGGTTGTCGAGGATCGATGGGGGATATTGAAGAAAGGAGCTGAGAATTTAGCATTGGAAATGAACGACCCAGATCGAATACGGATTAATGAGCTTCAAGGGTGAAGATTGTGACATCTCAGCAGGCCAACTCAGCAGCAATTCTGTTAGCTTAAGCTAACAGAATGCAGAGAAGAGCACATAC
>MU710870.1:26440-40809 GCA_026770625.1 Nicotiana glauca | reverse complement strand
TGATCCCTGCATTTGAGCTGAATAATTAGGCTAAATAAGTAAGTGTGGTTGTCGAGGATCGATGGGGGATATTGAAGAAAGGAGCTAAGAATTTAGCATTGGAAATGAACGACCCAGATCGAATACGGATTAATGAGCTTCAAGGGTGAAGATTGTGACATCTCAACAGGCCAACTCAGCAGCAATTCTGTTAGCTTAAGCTAACAGAATGCAGAGAAGAGCACATACCCGATAATCCAAATTCCTATTTTCTCCTTCTTCTCTTTCCTCTTCTTCTTCTTCACTACTCTTCTCTTCTAACAGCAAATTCCATTTTCAATTTTGTAGATCTTAGCCATGCAATGAATTTCTTAGTTTATTTCATTCTAGTTAAGTAGTTCAATTGTATTCGTCTTTCAATTAATGAAAATTGCAGAAAATTGTCCCAAAAAAGCTCATTCTATTTTATTGTTTGATTGAGAACTTCAATTTATAGTCAGTCTCTGACAGAAGGAAACAAGGGTTCATAGTAAAGTAGAAGCACTTGATGAAATGTCACGGCAGTACTGCAGTCAGGGGATTAGCATTGACGGTTGTGTATTTTGGTTTCTGGATTCAAAAATTAACCAATTAGTATGTAGAAATTCTATGATTATATACTTTGACGTGAAGTCAGATGAGTTGAAAGAGCTTTTGAAACCAGATTTTATAGGTGAAAATCAATTGTTTTGTTTGATTTTATCGGTGAAAATCACAGTATTGGGAGCAATTTGTAGAGTGTAAGATGCTTTTTTGCTTTTGCAAGCAATTTACAGAGAATAGTATGCTTTTGTGCTACATGAGAAATGGTGAAATTCTCTTTCAAGCAAATATATTGTGGTATCAATATTTTGTCATCTATGATCCTAAACAATATCAATTCTATAAGTTAATTCAAATATCCAATGAATATTGGGGCCGTTACATAGTTCCAAGTCCAATATGTTTTGAGAGTTTATATTTTTCGAAACCCAGTGTCACGCAGAAGAGAAAGCTAATTTAGATGATCGCGCCCATAATAATTAAGATATACACAAGAAGAGGGAGAGAGAGAGTATCTTCGGTGATCAAATTAGATCTAACTGAGAACAGATGTATGTGATCTCAAAAGAGAGAAGATGAATTTAGACTTATTGATGAGTAATATAGTCTTTTTAGTTTTAGAGTTTCTTGCTATTCATATGATTATATAAGTTGATTTTTGTTCTTATTTACTTTTAAAACATCTATAATAATGAAACGGTATTCTACTTTTATTTTCCATATTCTATTAGATTTTGTCAATAATACAATGAAAAGTTAGATTTTGATGGTTAGTTTTGAAAGCATAGAAAAAGGCAGAGAAAATTTTCCTCAAACTTTTTGTATTTCTGATGTGTGTATTACAAAATGTATATCCTATTATATACAAAACTAGCAATATAAAGGACAAATTATAAAAAGTCGTACAAGCACAATTCAAGGACAATGTCCTGTAAAGGACAAATTATAAAAGATGTACAAGCACAATTCAAGGACAATGTCGTGTATAATGGCACAAAGTATTAAAACCCCGATTTGTCTAGAGAATTCCATAGTAAATGCAAGATATCTATAATGGGTCCGTCAGTCATGTATAACAGGCCCAATATGTGTTTGCTTTGCTCAGGCCCAATATATGTGTGTTGTGGTTAGGCCCAATATGTTCACTATCAGTACGTCTCCTTTATGGTTTGACTGAGAATTATTATTCAACACCCCCCCTCAAGTGGGAGCCCGGAGATCGGACGCCCAACTTGCCCAAAAAATGTCGATGCAAAGGTCCGCCTAATCCTTTAGTGAAAATATCGGCAACCTGTGAGGAGGAAGGCACAAATGATAGAGAGATAAGACCATCAAGCAGTTTCTCGCGAACGAAATGGCAGTCTAATTCTATATGCTTTGTTCGTTCGTGAAACACTGGGTTTTTGGTGATGTGGATCGCTGCCTGATTGTCGCATTTGACAGAGACCGGCAGTGAAGGAGAAACAGAGATGTTGGCAAGAAGACGTACTATCCAAGCGAGTTCAGCTACTAATCGGCGAAGAGATCGGTACTCAGCTTTCGTCGATGATAGGGAAACGACCTGTTGCTTCTTCGATTTCCACGAAATGGTGCAGTTGCCCATAGTCAAGAAGAATCCACTCACAGATCTGCGAGTATCCGAACAAGATGCCCAATCGGCATCGCAATAACTCAGAATTTGGAACGATTGCTCCGAAGAGAAGAAAAGACCCAAACTTGGGTCATTTCGGATGTATCAAAGAGCATGCAAAGCAGCTTGAAAGTGTCCGGTCCTGGGGGCTTGCATGTATTGGCTCAAAGTCTGTATAGTGAAGGAAAGATCCGGTCTAGTGTGAGTCAAATAGTTCAATTTGCCCAATAATCGCCGGTATGTTGTTGGATCTCAAAAAAGCTCTCCAGAATCTGTTGTGAGCTTAACATTCGAGTCAAATGGAGTGGAAACAACCCTTGAGTGCTGAGAATCAAATTCAGAAAGTAAATCAAGAGCAAATTTTCTCTGAGTCAGAATTAGTCCACCATTCTCGTGTAAGATTTCCATACCCAAAAAATAACTTGCCTCTCCTAAATCTTTAGTTCTGAATTAAGAATCAAGAAATGATTTAATCTCATTAATTTTTGCTTGGTTGTTTCCTGTTAGGAGAATATTGTCCACATATACTGCAATAATAGTGATGAGAGTACCAGAAAATTTGAAGAATAGAGAGTAGTCATTGAGGGAGGAAGAAAAACCTCTGGTTCCCAATGCACATGATAGTCGTGCATACCATTGGCGAGATGCCTGCTTTAGGCCATAGAGAGATTTGCGAAGACGACAGACGTGGGAATCACTTGGTGGTGCACCACCGGGTGGAATTTCATGAAGACTTCTTCATCCAAGTCTCCATGAAGAAACGTGTTGTTCACATCTAGTTGGTATAATTTCCAATCTCTCTTGACTGCTACTGCCAATAGACACCTAATAGTAGTCATTTTTACCACTGGAGAGAATGTGTCCGTGTAATCGACCCCTTCCCTTTGTGTATCTCCTCGTACAACTAATCTTGACTTTAGTCTCTCCAAACTCCCATCGAATCTTACCTTTACTTTGTAAACCCATTTGCAGGGCAGTGCTTTCTTTCCGGCTGGAAGAGGAACTACTTTCCAAGTGCCATTAGATTCTAAAGCCTCAAGTTCTTTTGCCATAGCCAGTTTCCAACCAGGATGAAGAACTGCCTCTCGGTAAGACTTAGGTTCAGTGATTTGACAGACTGAATTGATAAAATGTTGATTGGATTGTGAAAGTGCAGAAAAGGAGAAAGAATGGAAGGGTGTTATAGGTGGGTTAGGAGATATAACTGTAAAAGTTGCATTACATATATAATCTGAAAGATACTTTGGTGCATTGTGCTCTCTGGTTGACCTGCGCAGCCCATCTGCTGGAAGTGGTTCACCTCTAGGAGCAGAATAATTGGAAATAGGAGAAACCAACCCTGTAGGACTAGGGGAAGAAAGTGAGGGGGTTTCTTGTGCCATACCAATTTGATTCTGAGATTCTTGGTGGGAAGAAAAGATAGGTAAATCCTCATCAACAACAGGAAAGCTTGCTGGAAATAACCTTGACATAGGTGCAGAATATGAAAAAGGAAATATAAACTCATAGAATTTGTCATCTCTAGTCATAAAAACTTGATTGGACTGAAGGTTTAGAACCTTATATCCCTTTTTTCCAAAAGGATATCCTAGGAATACACCCGGAACTGCCCTAGGATGTAGCTTATCCCTGTTTCTGTTTAGAGTAGAAGCAAAACATAAACAACTAAGAGGTCGTAAATGCGAATAATCTGGAACCTTTCCAAACAAAACCTGATAGGGGGATTTGTGTTTTAGAACTCTCGAAGGAAATCTATTGATTAGGTATGTAGTTGTTAACAAGCATTCGCCCTAATATTTCTTTGGCAAATGAGATTGAAAAAGTAAAGCTCTACAAGTCTCTAACAAATGCTTGTGTTTTCTTTCTACTAACCCATTTTGTTGTGGGGTAGCAGTACAAGAAGTATGGTGTATGATTCCTTTAGAAAGAAAAAAATCTGAAGAAACAGTCCCTGTTCCTAATTCATATGCATTATCAGATCTAATTACTTTAATCTCGGCTGAAAATTGTGTTTCATAAGGGCCAAAAAAGACTTTAAAGTAGGAAAAGCATTAGATTTTGAACATAAAAGATAAGTCCAAGTAGATCTTGAGAAATCATTCACAATAGTTAGAAAATATTTCTCCCCTTTGTATGTAGGAACATTATATGGACCCCAAGTGTCTATGTGAAGCATCTCAAAACAATGTTTGGATGTTATATTACTAGTTGGAAAAGGCAATTTGGACTGCCTTGCCATGGGACATATGTCACAAGGAAAAATATGTTTGTCTAAAGTATAACAAGGTATTTTTTGGATGTTCTTTATTGCATGAAAAGGAAGGTGTCCCAATCTTAAATGCCAAAGTCTCTTGGGGCTCATAGAATGAGAAATATTAATTTCATCCATAGTCATCTTCTCATTAGATGCAAAAAATCTTGTACATTTGTTTTAACAGACTCTTGGGCAGAGTGAAAAGACTGGACAAAAGACTCAGAATTGGTTAAACTACAAGTCTTCTCAAGACTTTTAGGAAAATAAAGTAAAGATCATGAAGAAGTAGGATTAGACACAGACACTCTAGATTTTAATGAACCATCTTCCAGCAGATAGATTCCTGCATTGGCTTCACCAAGCATCATTTGCCTCTTCAGAGAAGGGGCCTGCACAAAACATCTAATTTTAGAAAAAATAACAAGGCAGTTTAGTTGAATGCACAACTGGTTAACAGAAAGAAGATTATGTTTAAAGCTAGGTATATAAAGAACATTGTGCAATTGGAAGTCTGGTGAGAGAGAAACACTTCCTATGTAATAAACTTTGACCACATAAGAATTTGGCAATTTCACTTGAATAGGAACCAAGAGAGCTCTCATGTTTCTTAACTGCATTTTATCAAATGTCATATGCTGGGAAGCCCTAGAATCTATTATCCAATATTTAGATGTATGAGTAGTAAAACAAGAGATATAGTTATAGCAGGAAGAACTTTTACCCACAAAGTTAGCACTGGCATTGGCATCAGTACCTGAACCTTTAGAGGTTCCAACTTGCATAGCATGTAACATGTGGATCAGCTGCTCACATTGTTCTTTAGAGAACCCCTGTGAGCTTATCATAGCAGGTGCATTCCCTCCAATGCCCACTATAGCACCCGAGCTTTCCCCTTCCTCAACAGTGGCAACATTAGCTTGAGTGCTTCCATAATTTCTCTTAGGTTTGGTGAATTTAAAGGACTGTGGATATCCAACCAATTTGTAGCACTTTTCCTTGTTGTGCCCTGGTTTCTTGCAATATGAGCAAAATTGATTGTTTCTCTTTCCTTCATTGCTGAAATTTTGGTTATTTGCCCTGTATTCAGTATTTCTTTTATGTCCATTCCATTTTGGTGCATTAACATTAAAAATACTAGATTCAATGCACACTTGGCTTGCAGAATGAACCTCCCTTTGAGTTTCTTCATGGAGAATGATAGAGTAGGCTTGTGCTGTAGAGGGTAGGGGCTTCATCATGAGAATGTTTCCCCTAACACCCGAGTATCCCTCATTCAAACCCATGAGGAACTGGATTAACTTCTGATCCTCATTCATTTTGTGGTTGTGACTCTTGGCTCCACACTTACATTCACAACTGCAAGTCATGAATGTATTAAGAACTTTCATTTGGTCCCAAATTCTTTTAAGTCTAGTAAAATATGCTGCAACATCACTGGTGCCTTGTGAAATATTATTGAGTTCTCTTTGCAGCTGAAACAACTTAGCACCATCAGCCTGTCCATATCTCTGCTCCAGCTCACTCCAAAGTTCTTCAGCAGTTTGAGAGTAAATCACCCTCTCAGCTATATCTTTGCTCAAAGAGTTCAGCAGCCATGCAATGACCATGTCATTGCATCTCCTCCATTGTTCAAACATAGATGAGTTTTCTTCTGGGATTTTGTAAGATCTATTTATAAATCCCAGCTTGTTTTTAGCAAAAAGTGAAATCAAAACTCCCCTCCTCCAGTTTCCATAACTGCTTCCATAAAAATTAACATTAATCAGATTCATTCTAGGTGAATCTGAAGAGTTCAAAAAATAGGGGTGAGATCCATCCACTAAGCTTGTAGCGGCAACAAGATTAGTTCCATCAATGGAATTGGGAACAGTCCCTGTAGAAGCTGTTCCAGATGAAACATCAAATTCAGAGGGGACTGTCATAACAACACAAAGGAAATAAGGATCAGAAAAGAGAGAAAAAAATGTATATCTGTATATTAGAGCTCCTGCTCGGATACCATGAAAGCAGAGAAAAATGCAGAGAAAATTTTCCTCCAACTTTTTGTATTTCTGTTGTGTGTATTACAAAGTGTATATCCTATTATATACAAAACTAGCAATGTAAAGGACAAATTATAAAAAAGCCGTACAAGCACAATTCAAGGACAATGTCCTGTAAAGGATAAATTATAAAAGTTGTACAACCACAATTCAAGGACAATATCCTGTATAATGGCACAAAGTATTAAAACCCTGATTTGTCTAGAGAATTCTATAGTAAATGCAAGATATCTATAATGGGTCCGTCAGTCATGTATAACAGGCCCAATATGTGTTTGCTTTGCTCAGGCCCAATATATGTGTGTTGTGTTTAGGCTATCAGTACGTCTCCTTTATGGTTTGACCGAGAATTATTATTCAACAAGTTTCATGTGAGGATTATAAAGACAAGAACACGTAAAGTGCAATGGCCATAGTCTTTTAATAGAGGGCTGTGTGAGCAGTATTTTATTAATATTTATACAGTGAAATATTCCTATAAGTACAAATGTTGTTGTGAATTTTGTTTAATTTTATTAGCACTACCAATTACTCCTATAAAACATCCATGTCAAATCTTCAAAAACTTGTCCTCTGGCACATGTCAGAAAATATTTGTAAGTTATTATACTATACAATGTAGATGGTTTTTTAACACTATCAAATTACTTTTATCTATTATAAAATATAAGATGCTTTATTTTTAGGAATTTACTTTTAGTTCATGCATCCATGAAAATATATTGATTAAATCCCGCAAATTGAATAGTCAAAAAATATATTGATTAAATCCCGCAAATTGAATAGTCAAAAAATTAATGTTTCTGGTTTTATAATAACAACAACAACAAATCCAGTATAATCTTATAAGTGGAGAAAAAAAGGCAATTGTTTCTAGATTTGACCAAATTTTAGTTCTCTTTTTTTAAAAAAAAATTCTCAAACTTTGTTATCGTTAATACCTATTAAGTGAGAGGTGAACTTTTGGGCTAATTATTTTATTAAATCTTATCCCCTCTTGTCATCTTTCCACTACATATCTCGCAAAATATAGGAAATGGCAAGAAAAGAGAGAAACGTAAGTTTAACCTTTTAGTTAATTAATTATTGGGTTCACGAGCACATTTTACCATTATATGTATATAAAAATTAGTTATAAGACATGGAGAAAAGTGGTCTACACCTCAGGGAGAAAAGCTAGGAAATAACAAAGTCTAATAAACAAAACAAAAGCCTTTAAACTCAGCCATTCAAAAAAAAAAAAAAAACTTTTCACCATCAGGTATGTTTTAAAGTAAATAAGAACACAAATAAACCTATATAACCATAAGAATCATAAAAAAAGGAACAGAAACTACTACTCTACAAAACTAAAAGACTAAAGATTACTCCAATTTGATAAAATCACGTTCTTTCTCTTGTGCCTGCATGGCATTTGATTTCGGAAAATACGAACTCTCCAAATATATTGGAATTATGTAATGTTTCGAATCATTGGATATTTGAATCGACTTAACAAATCGACGTCGTTTAGGATCATAGATGAAAATACGATCAAGCCCCCCTCTTGCATGAAAGAGAATATCACCATTTCTCGTGTAGCCCAAAAGTATAATATTATTCTCTATATAGTATCTGGTAAAGTTATTACAATTAATTTTCATTAACCATTCCCATTCATCTTGTGCCATGATCCAAATGTCCAATTCTTTGCTACGATTGTTGCCACCATACAAACCAACACGACCTTCCAAAGAAGTCAAACGAAACCATTCATCACGATATCGATCACGTGGAAAATTTGGTCTCGGAAGCACCCTCAATTCATCTGACTTCAGGTCAACGTATATAATCTTATAATAGTAACGACATACTAATTGGCTAATTTTATTAAAGTTGAAACCCCAAAATACATAACCGTCAACGCTAATCCCCGAACAACACTCACATGACTTTGCATCAAGTTCTCGTGCTTCTCTAGAGAAACTAGTATATGTTTTCTTCCTCCAGTAATTCCTCTTTACGTAATAGATAGCATAAAAAGATTTATAAATCAATATAACCTTGTAGTCATCGTCACTAGGATCATAACACAATCCACAACCATGTGGAGTCATCCCATTCAAATATGGACATGCAATGGTTTGACATTCATTGGTACAAGGATTCCACAAAGCATATTCCTTATAATCTATATGTGTTTTCATTAGTACCAAACTATTATACGAGCACAAGGCTGTAGGATTTCGAAATATCTTTAGAGGAAATTGTTGTTTTCCCCTTACAATTTGGGGACTTTCCAAGTCTCGAAACTCAAACGTACGATCATCAATTTTTACCAATAAGAGCTTTTTAGGACTCGACACTTTAGACTGATCGGATATCATAGTATTCCATGGCTTAGAAACAGATTGAAAACGTAACAAAGATTTAAGCGGAAGCCGAGTAAAGATGGAAAATAGGATATCATAGGATTCCATGGTAATAGGTAAGAATTGAATAGTAATAGGTAAGAATTGAATAGTTAAGTCCCTTCTTCCTCCATATCATCAATAAATTTCATAATTAGGTGTAGTACTTTAAAATTGATTAAAATGCACTGGTTATTGTAGAATCGATTGTTTGACTGGTGTCAATTGGACTGGGGCCTACATATTGGCTCGAGAAGTTTTGAGGTGAGTTGATATAACCCTTTACGAAAGTGGTTCAACTCACAAAAGCACGCACACAAGTCACAAGGTGTTTGATGAATTGCATAAAAGGGTTAATATATACTTAATTGGAGGAGTAAGTACCTATTAGCTTAGAATTATTTTCTAGCTAAAGTTTAGATGATTATTTGGATATATGTGCATTAATTTTAGATTTTTATGTTATTCATATATGCCATTTTTATGTTGAAAATTCATGAAGGATCAAGAACCTTTATAAATACTTTTGAATGTTTATTTCATTCTTATGTCATGCCTTACATTTAAGGATACCAGTATGAGTATGTATAAAAGATTTAGTCTTAAAAAGTCACAAGAAGAAGTTTTAGAAAGAAAAAAATTTTGGGAGTATCCTTTATTCTGAGAAGGGATCATCGTCCAGGCCGAGGGTCCTGATCAAGGCGTTGACTTCCTAAAACTACTTGTGCCAAAGTAGGGAGCACACGAGCCGATGGCCTCATTGCTGAGAAATTACTTAGTCATGTTAAGGTATGATACATGAGCACTGAGAACCATGAAGCGAGTGGCACCTCATGGATTGGGACTATTCGATCAGGTTGGGATCGAACTCGTGCCGATCACACGGTGACTGAGACAGAACTAAGTCAGGATTGTTGGAACTCTCAAAGTATAAAGTGAAGTATTTTTTTTAAAGAAAGAAAAAGAAAAGAATTTCTTTTAGAATATTCATAAACTGTTATTATGCAATTATTTTAGAATTATTCTTATAAGCTTTATGTTTTACATGCATTTAGAACCTTTGCTCGTAATGTATATGTTATTAAAGTTTCGCCCCTTGTTGTTGAGACTTACTGAGTATAATGGATGGTACTGACATTCTCTTTTGAGAACCTACGTTGGTCTGTGGTAAAACATAGTAACCGGATTTGCAGGCGAGCAGGCTACGAGTTAGGACTTCCTTCCCTTCCAGTGCTATTGGTGAGCTCTGCTTTTGTTCGTGGAGTATTCCTTAGAGTCATTTTTATTTAGCTATTTCTTTGTTTACTTAGAAAACTGGCTAGGAAATCTCATGTCCTGAGCAGTGCGTCAGTTTATCAGTAGAGGCTCCATCGACATAGTCGTTGGGTTAAGATTCAGATGTTTTTGATAATAACGTAGCAGTATTTTATTGGATACTATGAATAAAGTTTTGCAGTTGATTTATTTAAATATTTGAATTAATCAAAAGTATTTGGTTAGAGTACTGCTTTATTGCATATAAAGTTTGGAGCTATAATAGATTTGATAAGCAGAGATGGTTCGCTCGATCATATTTAGTGATCGAGTGTCGGTCTCGGCTTGTTCAGAAAATGGGTCGTGACAAACTTGGTATCAGAGCCTCGGGTTTATGGAGTCCTAGGGGTCTATGAAGTCGTGCTAGTAGAGTCTTGTTTATAGGTATGAAGCACGCCATACTTATAAACAGGAGGCTACAAGTATTTAGGAAAAATCTCATTTTTGTCGTACTTTAGATCATGCAGTAGATCCTACCTCTATGAAATTATCTAATGTATTCATTTCTCCAAAACTCGCAGAAATGGCTCGTACTCTCAACTCTGACACCGACACTCAGGATGCTGCTCAAGAAACTCTTGCTACTATTGTGGCCCAAGGTAGAACTAAAAAGGCTTCAACTTAGAAAAGGAAGAGTAAATCCATAGAGGGGATTCAAGTACCTCGGGTTGAACATAAGGAAGGTGTGGAGCATAATGATCCAGTACCTCAGGATCCAGTACCGCCCCTAACAGCAGCTCCGACTCAAACAACTATATCCCCAGAGGTGGGTCAATGTTTAATGTAGTCAACAGTGTTATGGAGATGCTTAAAGCCTTTACAGCCAATCAGAACGAGAGAAGATTTGAGATTCCACCTCAATCAAATAGTCAGAACAATTCTGAGTCCTCAAGAGTGAATGAATTTTGAAGTTGAGTCCTCCAATGTTCCATGATTCTATAGTTGATGAATATCTAATGTTATGGATGGAGGGTGTTAAGAAAGCCCTCCGAGTGATGAAAGCATTTGATGACGAAGCTGTGGAGCTGGCTGCTTACTAGCTTAGAGATGTGGCTGGTGCTTGGTTTGAGATGTGGGAAGAGGAGAGAGATGAAGATGATGGTCCACCTACTTGGGAAGAATTTGAAGAGGCCTTTATGGCTAACTTTTATCCCAGAAGAGGATAGGGAAGCTAAGGCTACAGAGTTCGAACAGCTTAAGCAAGAGAATAAAAGTGTGCAAGAGTACTACATGGAATTCATAAGGTTGGTTGAGCATGCTCCTCACATGGTTAAGACAGAAAAAGCAAAGATTCGCAGGTTTGTTGGCGGTTTAGCTTACCACATTAAAGATACGACATCAGCTGCAGCAGTAGGGATGACAGTCTTCTCCTCTGTTGTGGGATTTGCTAAGCACTTAGAAAAAAACAGACAACAAAGGAGAGAAGAAAAAGAGCATAACAAGAAAACCCGGACAGCGGGCAGGTTTAATGGTACATCCAGCGGAGGTGGAAGGGATTCCTCTAACAAGGAGTCATTAGCACCAGCTCAGTCTAGTCATCAGTCAGGTGGTGGGTCTTCCTTCAGACGTACTCAGAGTTATGGAAATCAGTCTCGCCAGAATCAGAATTTTAAGACACCATCCTCATATGGCCAGGGTCATGCTGAGCAATATTCACACCAACAAGTTCTTTGTGGAACATGTAAGCGGCAACATTCAGGTCAGTACAAAGCTCGGGTTTCATGGTTGCTATCATTGTGGAGACAGTGGTCATATAAAGGCCAACTGCTTCTAGTTCCTCAGCTACTGCAGTTGCACCACCTCAGGCTCGTAGTTCTCATAATCAGACCGGGAATGGAGCAGGCAGAGGTGCAAACCGAGTTACTCAGGGAGGGGGACAACCCCGTTTGTTTGCTACACTTGATCGTTAGAGTGCAGAGGCATCTGCAGAAGTTATTACAGGTATACTTTTAGTCTGATCACATAATGCTTATGCCATAATGGATCCAGGTTCAACGTTTTCATATGTTACTCCATACTTTGCAATTAACCTCGGACTAGAACCTGAACAACTTAGTGAGCCATTCCTATTATCTACTCCAGTTGGCGAGTCAGTGAAAGTCACAAATGTCTATAGAGGTTGTATAGTTTCAGTCCAAGGTCGCAACACCAAAGCCGATGTCATAGAGTTAGAAATGGTGGATTTAGATGTGATCATTGGTATGGATTGGTTATCTTCCTGCTATGCCATGTTAGATTGTCATGCCAAGATAGTCAGATTCCAATTTCCAAATGAAGAAGTCTTAGAGTGGAAGGGTAGTTCAGCATCACTTATAGGTAAGTTTATTTCTTACCTTAAGGCACAACGAATGATCGTTAAGGGGTGTATCGCCTATTTGGCTCACATCATTAATCCAGAATCAGAACTACCAGCTCTTCAATCAGTGCCAGTTGTTAGAGAATTTCCAAAAGTTTTCCCGGATGACCTTCCCGGACTTCCTCCTGAACGAACCATAAACTTTGGTATTGATCTCATGACAGACACTCAGCCCATATCTATACCTCCTTATAGGATGGCTCTAGCAAAACTTAATGAGTTGAGAGAACAATTGAAAGACCTTTTTGACAAGGGCTTCATCAGGCCGAGTGTTTCACCGTAGGGTGCCCCGGTCCTGTTTGTTAAAAATAAAGATGGGTCTCTCAGAATGTGTGTCGACTATCGACAGTTGAATAAAGTTACCATTAAGAACAAGTACTCACTGCCAAGAATTGATGATTTGTTTGATCATCTTGAGGGTGCAGAGTACTTTTCAAAAATAGACTTGAGGTCGGGGTACCATCAGTTGAGAATCAGAAAAGAGGATATATCTAAAACAGCCTTTAGAACTCGCTACGGGCACTATGAATTTCTAGTGATGTCCTTCGGGTTGACAAATGCTCCAGCTGCATTCATGGACCTCATGAACAGAGTTTTCAACCATTCCTGGATACCTTTATTATTGTGTTTATAGACGATATTTTGGTGTACTCTAAGAGAAAGGAAGATCATGCAGAACACTTAGCATAGCCTTGCAGACCTTGAAGGAGAATGAGCTTTATGCCAAGTTTTCAAAATGTGAGTTCTGGTTGTAGTCAGTGGCATTCTTAGGCCACGTGGTATCTAGTGAAGGAATAAAAGTAGACCCTCAGAAGACAGAAGCAGTCAAGAACTGGCCTAGGCCGACAACGCCAACCGAAATCAGGAGTTTCTTGGGGTTAGTTGGCTGCTATAGAAGGTTTGTAGAGGGTTTTTCCTTACTTGCACCTCCACTAAATAAGTTGACTCAGAAAGCAGTTAAGTTCCAGTGGTCAGACGTTTGTGAGCAAAGTTTTCAAGAGTTAAAGAAAAGGTTGACCACGGCACCTGTATTAACCTTGCCGACAGGTTCGGGTGGGTTCACAGTGTATTGTGATGCCTCGAGGGTTGGTCTCGGTTGTGTTCTTATGCAAAATGGAAAAGTTATTGCTTATGCTTCCAGGCAGTTAAAGAATCATGAAAAGAACTACCCCGCACACAACTTGGAGCTTGCAGCAGTGGTGTTTGCATTAAAAATATGGCGACACTACCTTTATGGCGGGCATTCTGAAGTGTTTACAGATCACAAAAGCCTCCAGTACATTTTCAAGCAAAAAGAACTAAATTTGAGACAGAGAAGGTGGCTCGAGCTATTGAAAGATTATGACATCAATATCCTTTATCACCCAGGCAAAGCTAATGTGGTAGCAGATGCACTTAGTAGGAAGTCAATGGGTGTCTTGGCCCTCTTGTAGTACAAAGGCGATCTTTGGGTCAAGAAATTCAAAAACTAGCAAATGATGGAATTAGGTTGGATGAGACCGAAGAAGGAGATATAACTGCTTATGCCTTAGCGCAATCCTCCCTTGTTGCGCATGTTAAGGTTAAACAAGATGAAGATCCGTACTTAGTGAAATTAAAAGAAGGAGTCAGAAGCAAAGAAATCACTGCTTCCACTCTAGGAAGTGACAGAGTTTTGAAGTTGAATGATCGGTTATGTGTGCCCGATGTAGATGGTCTTAGAAAGGCCATAATGA
Source organism: Nicotiana glauca (assembly GCA_026770625.1). Lineage (NCBI taxonomy): Eukaryota > Viridiplantae > Streptophyta > Magnoliopsida > Solanales > Solanaceae > Nicotiana > Nicotiana glauca. The sequence continues at coordinate 26,547 of MU710870.1, read as the reverse complement.
AGGAAGCTCACAGTTCGAGGTACTCTATCCACCCAGGTGCTACCAAAATGTATCTAGATTTGAAAGATTTGTATTGGTGGAAAGGCATGAAGAAACAAGTAGCAGAT